>JANHGL010009197.1:13579-55041 GCA_024611195.1 Ceyx melanurus | reverse complement strand
AAGGCTCGGGCGGCGGCGGCCGGAGAACCCTTCGCGGCGGAGACTCAGTACCGGCGGGACTTCAGAGCTTGGCCCCTCCCGAGGCGGGACGCCTTCCCCTGGGTCAGCGCCAGCAGCGGCGGGAGGGACGGGGCCGCCCCGCAACCCGCCCCGGGCCGCTCCGCCTGCGCCCTGCCCGGCAGCGGGAGGGAGGGTTGCGGGGGTCCCGAGCAGCTCCGGCCGCGCTCTCAAGCGGACGGCGGCCACACCACCTCTTACAGGTAAGCGGCTCCGGGTGACCGGTGTCCCCCCCGAGCCCCGGGGTGCGGGGGGTTTGCGGGGGGGGGGTTCCCCGCCGCGGGCGAGGGATGGGGATGCCGGCAAGGGAGCGCGGCGGGGGCGGTGGGGAAGCGGTAACCAAGGGAAAAAGGCATGGGGAACGGGGGGGTTGCCGCCTCGCCAGCGCCTCAACCCGTCGCTAGAGACGCGTTTGCTTTTGGTGCTTCAAAAGCAGCGCTCGGACCCCGGGCGGGTGCGGTGCCCCCCCGGTCGCGACGGGCACCGTCTGTCCGCAGCGCCTCGGCCGCCTTGTCTCCCCCAGCTCCTGCCGTGGGGAGGAGAGAGAGGAGGGGGCGAACCGGGGTGGGTTTGCTGCGTGTTACCCCCCCCCGCTGCTGCGGGATGCGGAGCTGCCCAGGACCCGTCCGCCCGCCCGCAGCAGCCGCGCTCAGCCCGGCGGTGCCACCCTCTCGATCCCTTCAAGGCTCCGGGGATGATGCCGCGTTCAACTTGAGCCAATTGCTGCCTTAGTCAGACGCAAAGCCACGGGATATACCCTCAAAAACACACAAGGGGGGGAAATGGGCACGAAAACACCTTGCCCCAAAGATCTTTTAAACCATTAAGTGACTGGTGTGTTACTGATTTCTTCCTTTCCCTGTGATCAGCATCACTGATGACAGGCACATCTTTTCTGGAGCAGAATCACCTGAATTCTCTGCTCTCACTGACACCCACCCCAGGAGGAGAGGGGATTCCAGCTCCCCCAAGGCTGCTGGTGAACGTTGCACCACTTTCACGTTGCTACCACATGTTCCCTCAGCGATACCTGGCATGTTAATACACATAAATGGCTATTAATAATTTGCTTTATTCTAATGGAGTTCCAAGTATTTAGACAGTTATTAGCTATTGTGTACCTAGGAGACATTTGCCTTCATAATTGCAGTTCATGAGACTATGATCACATATTTTAACACACCTACAGGACTACAGTCCTGCACTGGAGCTGCTCATCCCACTTACCCCACACAGGGAGCTGCCCTGGCACTGCTGCAGTTAACACAGAGACCCTGGAAGGGATAACTGCAGTGTTTGAATGGAGGCACCATTTTCTCCTTTGCCACATCTCCCAGGACAATCAGAGTGAAAGAAAACCACTTTTCCATTCTAAGAGCACAAGAATTATTTCAGTAGAGAGACCTGCCCAGAACAAGACCAACAAGGTTCAGAAACTCATCCATCTCCACACTGTGGTTGCAACCTCCCCTTCTTCTTCATGCTGACCCCAGAGAAAGGGCCCTTTAGCCTGCAGCTTCCCCACAGCTCCTCCAATGCTCAGCCAAAAGTCACTCCTCACACCTCTCTTCCCTCTGATTTCTTACACAGAAATACACTCCCAAATACTGCCACGAAACAGTGAAAACCTTGCAGCTCCCAGGACAGGCAAGGATACCAACACAAAGCAAACCAAGCTGTAGCTAAGACCTGGAGGTAGTTGGGGAACTCCTCAGGGCTGACAGCAAGAGCAGGGCAGGACAAGGGCTTAAGCACAATCTGGGGCAATCCCCCCAGGATGAAGTTCTCACTTAACTCCTGGAAGCTGTTTGATGGCTGAGCAGTACAACTGACACAGGCAGAGCTGGACAAGCCAAACCACCCTGGCTTACTGCAGCAGTTTTCACACTCTCTTTGAATTATCACTGAATATTGCAATGAGAAACCCTGGTGCTGCTGAGCACACCCCAGGAGTCACAACAAGCAGCTGGAGGAAAGCCCACAGCAGCTTCATGGGCTGCAAGGTTCTAATCACATTTGGTGCTTTAAAAAAGCAAAAACCAACCCCACAACAACAACCAAAAAGCCAACAATAAGAAAACCAAACAGGAGGAGCAGCTGGTACTTGGCAGAGTAACTCAAACTCATTTTCAGTTTCAATTGGGGCCTTTGGTTTTGCGCATGGCAGCTTCAGTCATGCCAGGGGTGCTCTACTGGTCTGGGGTAGGGAAGGAGCAATCCAGAATCCACTCCTTGGAACTGAGCACCCACAACCATGAGGAGATTCCCACCACCACCCCTGAATTTAAGTCTCTTTTTCCTCTTACCTTACTCCTTTCCAGAGGTAGCTGCAGTCTGGGAGCACCTCTCTTCAGGCAGCACCTAATAAAGGACAGAAAGACCCTACTTGTGAATTAAGCAGCTTCTTGGTGACCACAGGGAGCTCCAGTAACCTCTGACACCAGGGTCCTGCCCTGGTGGGCTGCACCCACCCAGCAGGAAAGGCAGTGCAGCTGTGGCAGGGGTGGGGTTGGTAACCAGAGGCAGCTGGAGGAGGTTTGGTGTGAACTACATCACATCATCAGGGGCTTTGGGAACAGGGAGAGGCTGCTCTGCACAGAAACTGCAGGCAGGGACTACTGCAGGTAAGTTAGAGAGGAGCAAAGTGTGTGGAAGACACATGTTTTTGGTCAGACCCTCATGTTTTGAGGGTCTGACTGCTGCTGTTGCAGGGGTATCACCCTGGGAGCAGGGTGAGTGGCCCAGAGGACCAAGTTCTACATGTTGGGGAGCATCTGCTCTCAGAAGAAAGGGGCCACTACAAAAGAGACCTGTCCCACCTCAAGTGACTTCTGAGGGAGCCAGAAGAAAGATGAAGGTCCCTAGATCTTCAGGGCAGCTTTTGCTTCCAGTCCCTGGATTTCAGGTGGAGTTCTGCAGGGTGTGAATGAAATGAAATGAACTGAAAGCCCAGCTGGGCCACCTCAGGCACAGAGACCAAGGCAGATCAATACAAGCTGCACTTGAAAGGCTAAAATGGGATGTGCTCCAAGTGTGAGAAGATCCCAGGGAGTGCTGCAGAGGGTTGCAGCAGATTACACCTTAGTGATGCTGGAGGAGGAGGAGGAGGAAGGAAGAGCTGAGTGGCTCCCTCTGCACATTCCCAAGGATTTGTCCTTTGGGGTCATGGGAATCTTCTCACTTTCAGCAGCAAGTTGCTGTGCACTGGTGGCTTTGCACACAGTTCATTGCAGTGCTAGCTCCTGAGTGCACTCAGCAGGCATTTCAGAAGCTGCTGAGTGCTTTGCTCAGCTCCCTTCTACACTGGATGATGCTGGTGCTGTCAGCAGGTATCTCCAGCTGGCTCAGTTCTCTGGATGTCATCTTACCTTGTTAGAAGGTGATGAAGGCAAAGCCTCTCTGCCAGGACTGGTAGTGCTGGGAGGAGAACCCTGCTTGAGGCTCAGCTGATGATGCTTTTCCCCATAGCTATGGCTGGAGCCCCAGAGATCATTGCTTGGCTGGTCACCCACCTTCCAGCAGAGCCTGTGGAGAAGTCACAGGGAACTGCAGTGACTCCTTCAGGCTGAAAACCACCTCAATACCTGCACTGTGATCCCTGGGATCGCAGCACCCACCTGAGCTGGTACTACCTCTGTGGAGCTCCATTCTTGAGCCAGCAAGATACTTCCAAGTGTGTTTATCCTTAATAATAGCAGGAAAGCTTTTCTACTCAAGGCTTTGGGTTAGATTCACATTCCTGACTCTCTTGCTGCTAGGGAAATGAATGCTGCACCCTGATTTTTCTGCTGTTGAAGGAGGCAGCTCGTTCCATGGGGGTGTTGGGACAGCTCCAGGGAGCTTTGCCTGTGCTGTCTGGGGGAGGGAAGGGCTTGGAGGGAGCCAGAGCCCCGGGGAGGAGAGTGAGTGAGGCTGGAAAAAGGGGTTCAGGAGAGGGTGGTTGCTGTGCAAAGTACACTGCAGAACCAAAATGGGGAGGGTTCCAAGCTGTTGCATAAATGTAGGAGGGATTTCCTCCACTCACAGTACACCCAGCTGCAGCAACAGCCATGGAACAGAAGGGACAATCCTGAATCCATCCTTCCCTGAAGTGTGTGAGGTCACACCATGGATCATGGTGGGAGCAGCCCCCCTTACCTGGCTGTTTGAGTCCCACTCACCCAGGGAGGGAGGTGGCTCACAACCACCAGCTCCTTGAAACAGCTCCTTTCAGAGTTGGGCTTCATAGTAACCCCTTGGTAATTAACAGCCCAAGGCTTTTCAGTGTATTTCTGGCATCTACATTAGCTGCACTCCCACCAGCCCCACTGGGGGGTTAAACTGGCCCAGCAGGGCACTCAACTCCTGCTCTCCAGGCTGCATGGATCCCTCCACACACATCCCCACACAGTTACAAAAGAATTGCCTCTCCCCGGGCTCTGGTAACTAATTATGATAAAGAGCACAGTAACAATTGACAAAGCAGTGATTTCTGTGATCAAAGCAGTTGCAGAGTGTGAGGCAAGTACCTGCAAAAAGCTGCTTGCTGGAGCAGTGGGGGTAAAGCAGCAGCAGTACACACAGAGCAGCCATTCCCTTTTGATCTCTGCTAGTTTCAAGCCTGTGTAGAACTCAGGAGGCCTTTTTCTTTCACATCCCCAGTGCTTCAGTACTTATTAAGTACCACTGGGTCATTTCTATTTCTGGAGAGCAAAAACTCCCCCACCTCTAGGTTGTAACAACAGAGAACAAAACAGAACCTGAAGAGATCCTGGACATTGAGTTACAGCCCCCACTGCAGGTCTTTGCTGCCCCAAAGTAACCTGTCAACTCCTGCTGTCTAGAGACAAGGGGAGGAGGAAAAGGGGTGCAGCAACAGTCAGTGGCTCTCTTGTTGCCCCCCACACCACATAGGGCTCTCCCCATCTCCACCCAGGTCTGTAATTCCCTCTCCCACTTTTGTTTTCTTGCTACTGGTACCACCACCCGTGGTGATGGACAGGGGGAAGGGAGGGAGAGGTGATGCACCAGCTGAGCTGGACCTGGCACGTTGACTTCAAGCACAGGGAGCAAGTTTTGCACCAAGGAGAACAAGGAAGCCAGTCACTAAATCTTGACACTACACACCTTCACATAAATCACCTGAAAATGGTTGTTCCTCTCCCAGGCTCTGAGTAAGTAGCTCATACTTTTTGACTCCACGACCAATTTCCAACCAAGTCACCAAACTGGGATTTGGACTTGTGCTCCTTGTGACTCTTGGCTGCACAGCTGGAGATGGATGCATGTGTCCTGCAAGCTGAAAGGAGAGCAAGTTGAGGTAGCTGTGCTTTCTGGACCAAGAATTTTCATTTCAAGCACCCCACCTCCCAGAGGAGATAAATCCTCTCTGTTTTGCCCTCTCTGTTTGAGGCTCAGAGTCACCCCAGGGTGAGCCCCCAGTTCCAAATCATCAGTGCTGCCATGGGTCCGCCCTCACATTTCTGCTTCTGTGGGAGGGGGCAGAATATTTCCTCCCTGCAGGCAGCTGCCTCCAAGAGTAGTTTGTGCTCTCTGGGCTGAGAGCAGAACAGCTTGGCTTCCAGCCACACTGAGGATCCTCTGATCCAAAAAGGGCTGTGTCTGGGGACTTACCTGCTGCCTGAGCAGCTTGGACAGCAAGGTGCAGAGGAGGTGGAAAGAGGCAGTTGAGAGCAGCAGGAGCAAACCCATGACAGCCAAGATTTGCAGTGCAGGGAGACAGCACTGCCTGGATTTCCTTTCCAGCAGCAGGAAGCTCTTCCACGGAGCAATATCCGTCACTAGCTGAGCTCACTCCACCTCCACTCAAGCTGACAAACTGCTGCCAGCCCTGGCTGCAGGCTCCTGCCCTTGTCTTTGTGCCTGCACCATACTCATCCCTCATGTCAGGAGGCCAGTGCCAGCAGCAAACTCGGTCAAGAAACACTGATTTCAGGGTTTTTTTGGGAATTAATTTTGTTAGCATGCTGGTTTCTCAAGATACAGTCCAGGGTTGTACCCTGGTGTCTGCTCAGAAAAGAGGCAGCATTTTAAAGCTGAGCCTATGTTTAGAAACCAAGCTTAAACCAGGCAGGGGATATGTTAGTAATATGCTAAAAGGCTTGAGACCAAAGTACACATTCTACACTTACTCTAAACAAGATTTTTGAGAGAGGAATTTGCAGCTACTATCAAAATAGCAAATAGCATGCTTAGGAAAAATGAAAATGAGAAGAGCTGTGATGAAAGCTCAGCTCAGGATATTGAATCACAGCCTCTTTCTCTAGCCATGACATGGCTCAGCCTTACCCCTTGATCCTGAGGATAAGCAGCTAGTAAAACACAGTTATTATTTATTTATGCCAGCCAGGCTAGGAAGATACAATTGTCACATCTTGGTTGGTTACCTCTGCTTTTGCTTCAGAAGCTGCCTGGATTGGTTGCCAGAGATACACACACAAACAGGGCAGGCTCATGTCTTCTCCTGAGAGTGAAGCAGCCAGCTCAGCTGGCATCTGGCAAGCTGGAGAGGGCATTGGCAAAGCCTGTTTGGGACAAGAAGCACAGAGAGGCAGAGGGAAGGCTGCAGAAGGGAGCTGGCAGCTGAGCTAAGTCAGATGCCCATGCTGCCCCTGAACCCATTTCTCACCATTTGCTGCTCCAAGAGTAAGCCCTGTTGGCTCCTGGGCTTTCTGAGAGAGACAAGTTCAATCTTACAAGCTGATGGTGACCAGCCTTGCCTTGGGGCTTTGCAGCCCCCCTGTGAGTACCTTGTGTTTTAAGGGTTCTTCTGTCCTGATGATCTCCTTCCAGGCAAGAGTATCGCCCATGGACTGGAGCAAAACCTTCCAAGCCTATCAAGACAAAGCAAGGCTTCATTATCCCAGAAGACCACTTTGTTCAGGAGACAAGCTACAAAGCAGACTTTAAGGTAATGAATGGTTTCTTTTTAAGTCCCAAAGTCAGTGTGAGTGAAACCCAGAGTACACATCAGGAACTCCTCCCTTGTTATCAGTGTGGTGCATGTAGAATAAAGCCAGGTCCTCACTGCCCATTCTCTCCTCACTACCCAGCTGGTAAGGTGGCCACCCCTTGCTTTCAGAGACACACTGGAAACTCTCATTCCATAACTTCCCATCATTCAACCCCAGACTGAGATTTTAAGGAGCTTGGCAGCCATGATTTGCAGTTCCCCCAGTGGGGTGCCTTATCTGCAAAGCTCTCGTGTCTCTCTCCTTGTGTGAGGTGCATTTAGCACCCTCTGCTCACACTCAGAGCCCTCAGCCTGTGCAGGTTTAGGGCTATAGCATGAAATTCAATCATCAGTGTGGCCACAGAGATGGGTGTTGGCTTGGGCATGTCTAAGACCAGCACCCAGACATCACAGAACCCCCTGTGCAGACCCTGCCCCTGATACCAAGGAGCTCCTGGTTCTCTCAGGATTCCATGGGATTGTCCTCTGAGCTTCTACAACCCCCTACAATCATCTTCTGGTTGGTGAAACACCTCTGAGCCATCCCAAAAATCCCACGAGGAAACATCTCCCCATCCTCAGGGTTCTCCCTGCTGGGCCCCACACACTCCCTGTCCCCATGATGGGGAAGGGTCACAGGCTGTGGTTTAGCTGCATAAGAACAACACCTTGCAACCAACTGCAGGAGCTGCTGGGGGGCTGCACTGAGCACCCTGGGGAGAGGGGCTGGATTCCTGCACCATGCCACCAGCAGCAGCTGCTCCAGGGGCCTTGTGTCAAAAGTAAATCTTTGCCTTGGAGGAGGGGAGGAAGAAGTGTTTAATCAGCAGGCAGCCAAGTGCCTCCTCCGCAGAGGATGGCTGGGACCCAGCTCTGCTGAAAGTGGGACACTGACCTCAGGCAAAGCAGCACTTGCAAAGCTCACCAAAAACATCCTCTCTTTGCTCTGAATAGCCCGGGCTGCTCGCTGGGGTGCAGCAGGCAGGACAGAGGGCATAGAGCCCTTCAACTCTGTGTTTTGGCACTTGTAGTTAGACCCTGCAGGGGTCAAATACCCTGCCTTCCTATTTGACAGGAGAAGGTCCCAGGTGAACCCCTCAGAGTCCCTCCCTGGCTTCTCCAGGAAGGGAAGAAGGCTGGAATTCCATCCACACTGCCAAGGACACTGCACTGACTGTGTCACCAAAGGTTCCATTCCCTGGAGCCCCAGGGTAGCACTGAGGGAGGAGATTCTCCCCCTTTACTTCACTCTCATGAGACCACATTTGGAGTGCTGTGTCCAGCTCTGGGACCTCCAGCATAAGAAAGACATGGACCTGCTTGAGCAGAGGCCAGAAGCTGATGAGAGGGCTGGAGCATCTCCCCTGTGTGGACAGGCTGAGGGAGTTGGGGTCATTCAGCCTAGAGAAGGGTCCAGAGAGACTTTATGGTGGCCTTCCAGTACTTAGAGTACTTAGAGTACTTTCCTTAGTCTAAGGAAAGATAGGGAGGGACTCTTTATCAGGGAGTGCAGTGATAGGATGAGGGGGAACAGTTTTAAACTGAAAGAGAAGATTTTAGGTGAGATACTAGGAAGAAATTCTTTACCTTGAGGGTGGTGAGGCACTGGAACACACTCTGGAACACTACCTTTCCTCCAGGCCTGAGGAGTTTACATCCTTCCCAAAGTATTTCCAGTTTCACAGCCTGGCATGACCAGCTTTTCTCCTTTGGGTACTCCAGGTCTGTGTGTCTGCTCAGAGCACATGTGGCCCCACAAAGCATCAGAGTGAAGCATTCTGAGGGAGCCTGGGTGGCATTTCCAAAATGTTAAGGACCAAACAGACACTGCTGTAATTCCTCTGGCCTAAACCCAACCATAGTTATCCCTCAGCCATGGTTATCCCTCAACCCCTGCCCAGCCATGCTTATCCCCATGGGGTGGCACATTACAGGTGACATCAGATAGACCCTCACAAACCCCCCAGACCCAGTTGCACCCTGTGTGGCACTAATGTTTCTCTCACCCCACTAGATCCCAGAGGTGAAGACCAGGTTCTCCCCCAACCCTTCTGCTGTTTTCCAGGCGCCGTCGCGGATCCTCAACGTGTGAAGCTGGTGCCTCCACCTCAGCTCTATCACTATGCAACCTTCTGGGAGGAGCAGTAAGAGCAGATGGGTGTTGGCAAAAGCAGCTCTGGTGGTTAAGGACACACACACAAACACAAACACATGCTCTAACAACCAGCCACCTTGGTTCAGAACTGGCCAAACGCTGCCAGGAGCCAGCTCGTTTCAGGTTCATCGCCCTGCCAGGAGGTTGGCTTTGGGCAGCACCAGAGCATCCCTACCTTTGACTATGCAGGGGTGAGAGGGAAAGCAAGTGCAAGGTGGGTGGGTAATGAAAAACCACTCAGAGTTGGGTTTAGTAGCACCCTGTGAGTGAGCCAGAGAAAGACCAAGAGTGTCTGGTTGACTCTTGAGTGTCTCGAGGGGTTCTGGAGATAGGACCTCGGGTGGCATCACCAGAACTCGTGGCATCAAAGGGGCTGCTCTGAACTTCCAGGCTTGGTTTAGAAGCTGGAGGAAACCAGCACCATGGAACTCAAAACTCAAATCCAGCACCTGCAGCATCTCGGGGTTTAAGGCTGGAAATCTGGGGCTTCCCAAGATGCAGGAGCATCCAGGGAACTGAACTTCAGGAGACAACCCCACCAGTGACACCAGCCTGGGCCAGAGAGGGTTGCACAGGGCAGTCTGCTGGGCACCTTCCAGGCTCCAGAGGATCCAGGATCTTTATGTTATCTGTACAGCTGTCAGGGGCATTGTAAATACTGTACATGGGTTTTACCTCCAGTGATCTGTGATCCTTTGATGGAAAGGACACATTTATCCTTTTAATAAATGTTAACTCTTTGCATATGCAAGGTGGGAAATATTGCCTTGGAATTCCTCAATTCTTGCCTGTCTATCAGTAATGCTCATGCTTGGAACAGAAGTGAATGTTACTTCAAAACTCTTCTTCAAGACAAATGTAAAGTAGAATGTAAAACATCCTTTGTTTCTAAACTAGGCCATTTGAGCATCATCTTTTTTAGATTGCTGCACATTTATTTTTGCTGTGTTTTAAGAAACCATTTTTTAGCCTTTGTTCATCAAGACTGTGGTAGGTTTAGAGTTTCCATCTCAACCACTCATGCACCAGAATTAGTCTGCTGCTTATTTCATAGGTTTACTAATTATTTGGTGGGGGGGAAAAGTTGGAAACCTTTTGCTTTGTATGTTTGCAGCACACAGATGTGTTGGGCAGAATGAAAGGCAACTCTCCTCAGACTGGAGCAGCCAGCAGATGCTCATTCAGCTCTAAAGAAATTAATTCCAACACAACCACCACAACAGGCAACATCTGCACTAAGCTGCTTTTGGTTGGGACAAGGGATGGTGCTGGGACCCACAGGAACCTCCAGTAACACCAGTGCTTGCCAAAATGATTTTTCAGGACATTATTATTATTATTTTTTCCCTCCCAGGAAATTAAACATTCAAGTTGTAGAAAAGGTTTTGCATGTTAAATGTTTTTAAGAGTCCAAGCTGCTTGTTTAATCTCTTTATAATGTTTTTAACAGTTTTGTTCAAACAATTTTCAGTTGATTTCAATCCTGGACTTTATCAACAGCAAAAAGAAAAAAAAGGATAAATTGTCTATTCAGTCTCTCGCTGTTTTCTTAAGGAAACAAAAAAAACCCAACCCAGTTGTAAATAAACTGGTTATGTAATAAGCTTGTATTTTATCAAATGGACTGGATTTAATTTAATAAATTCAAATGTATTTTGGCTATTGGTTTTTTCCCCCCTTTTTTTTTTCTTTCCTGACTGTATAGCCTAACCCTTGGGTATTCAACCTTAAATTGGCACTGCCTCTCTCACAGGGGACACCAGGGGGTTGGGGAGCTGCCTACCTGCCCTCACAGCCATCACCAGCCAGTTCCTTCCTCCTCCAGCTGATCTGTGGGCATGGCCCCCACAGCAAGCCTGGCTCCCAAAGCTCATGTCCAGATTGCTGAGTTGAAGGAGCAATTCAAATCCAAAGGAAATTCAAATTCAAAGGGAATTCAGCAGCACTGGGTGAAGCAGCAACACTGGTAGCAGGCATGGGGAGGTCAGAGCTGCTCTGGTGGGGGTGCCATGCTCTCACAACTCCCCCCAGCTGTACCCATGCTGTGCCCTGTTATCAGAGAGGGGTCAAGCAACTCCTGCTTCACCTCCCTCCTGCTCTGCCAGCCCACAGGGGTCACCAGGAGAATGGTGCTGCCTCTGAGTTGTAACAGAGAATGTCACTTCAAGGTTGCTCCCAAAAGCATTTTAGTGAGCAAAGGTGCCAGTGGCACAACCAGGTTCCCCAGACAGTGCAAGGCCAACTCTTCCAGCTCAGAAGGCTTCTGAGAGAAAGCCAAAGCTGCTGCCTGGCTCCAGCTCCCAGAGGGATGATGGAAGGAAAGACAAGCAGGTACTTACCCCTGCAAGGTGATGCAATCAGCTGCTGGGGTCTGCCTCTGCCAGGCTGAGAAGTATCACTCCAAATTCCTCTGAGCAGGACAAATCTCCCCAGGTTTTGCAGGCTCCAGGGATTCACAGTGCCAGGACTCCTTCCAGGGCTGCTCTCACACCAGTATTTGTCTTCCTGATTGCTCTGGGTTGCTGTCCAAGTCCATCGAGGCTTCCCAGCTGTGAATCACACTGCAAACAAGGGTTATTTGACACATCAGTTGCCTTTAAAAGGTTGTAATTTAGCACCTCTGAGGTGATGCTGAACGTGCTTGTTTGGATCTGGCAGGCTGGGCTGCTGAGAGTGAGTTTTGTGCCAGCTCTGCCAGGGATCTGGGAACACCTGCACTTCCACATGCTCCAGGGATGCTCTGGCACAGAAAATACTTCATTACTCAGGGCAGTTCTTGTTACCTGAAGTCCAAAAGTTCACAAGCAGCACAGTAACCATTCACCTGCCTTTAGAGAGTGTTTCTCTTCACACTCATTTCTTGCAGGGTGAAGGGGCAGATGCAAACACGTCACCTCTGCTTCACTGATATTGATTCTCTCCATCCCAGCCCCTGCAGCAACACATGAGCCTGAGGACCCAGTTGGGTGATGGTGCCCAGACAGGCTGTGTCTGCTTTCAGGGCAGGGATGTTGTTCCTGGTACCACAGGGCTTTGGTGTCACCAGGAGAGGAGGGAGGAGGTAGGACCCAGACACCCAACTTGCTCCTGTGCCAGCTCCTGTCAAAATAGCTTTTCTAAAGTGGCTGGGCTGGTGCCTTCAGGGCATCTGACCACCCTGCCAGGGGGTGGAGGTCACTGTGCCTCTGCCCTGGGCACTGGTGAGGCCACACCTCGAATACTGGATTCAGTTTTGGGCTACTTACTAACAAGAAAGACGTTGAGGTGCTGGAGCCCATCCAAGAGGTCAGGTGTTGGGAGGTGAGAGGCAGGAATGAAGGACTCAAATCAAGTCTAGGCTGGAGAGAAAGGTGGGTTTTTTTGGTCATCTTTGTTTCTCATCATCCAACTCTTAACTGGCAATAAGATCCAACCAATTTTCCCCACTCTGAGTGTGTTTTGCCTGTGTCAATAAATGGCACGTGGTGTTCCTGGTTTTCTCATGCCCCACGAGCTTTCTCATCTTCTTTTCTCCCCCTGTTCTGCTGCAGGGTAGTGAGCAGGTGGGTGGGTGTCCGGCAGGCAGCCAACATCAACCCACCATACCTTTCAATCTACCACACAAACCAATTCCTTGCTGTTCAGAAAAGCTGCTCTGGAGGATGAGAAGTTGGAGGAGGTTCCCTTCCTCCAGCCTCCAAAACCAAGAGCTTGCAAGATAACTAGAAAATAACTAGAAAAAGAGAAAAAAAATCCTCATTTTTCCTTCAGATTAATTCTGCAATTACTAATCCAGAACTAAAACCTGAAGATAACAAGCACTAAAAATCTGTGGAGTTTGGAGAAAAGGTTCTTGAATGACAGTCAAGACCAACCTGGCACAGCTAATAAAAGAATTTATTGTAAACATACGTATCTTACACAATTATACAGTATAATACAGATAACATGAAGGATTTAAACACTCAGCATTACAAACAGGGGCAAGAATTGTCAAGATACCTTTAACTTGTATCAAGACTCCTTAGAAAGCCACTGGTAACATTCCAACTCATCCCCTGTGGTGTTACACACACACCCACACACACACACCCACACACACACACACACACCCACACACACACCCACACCTGAACAGGAGCAGGAAATTCCACTTCCAACATCTCCCAAGCAATTCTCACAGGAACTTTTTTTCTCCCAGTTTTTTTCCTAAGTTGAAGAGCTCGTTGCAAACATTTCCTAGGTCCAAAGGACTAAACAAATGTGTTCTTTTCTATCTGCTTTTTAGTTTTCCTTGGGGAACTTTATAATGAAGAAAGCATCTCCTAGGAGAACAACCTGTGGTTGCTCAGAAACACAGCAAGGGATCTCTACTGCAAGAACCCCCGTTGAGAACAAGGGGTATTTCACCTGCCTGCTTCAGGACTCAGCCTGAAACTCCCATTCCTCACAGAAAAGCAGGACACGGGCAAAGAAGCCACAATTTGCAAACAAGACACCCAAAGATGAAGCTCCTGGATCCTCAAGAGCTGCTCGGGGTGGATCAAAATCCCAGAAGCCAAGCCCACGAGGGATGGGGGCTGGAAACGAGCGTGTCGTTGTGGAAACGACTTGAGTTTGCCCAAAAAAGGCTGTTCCCACACAGCCTGGGGGCTGTCAGGAGCTTGAAAATCCCCTTCTCTTCCATGAAGGTGTGCACAGGGGTGCCTGGAAGCAGGACAGAGTTCCCCAGCTGCCTGGATCCCTCCTGACACCCAGCTCAGACACGCTGACCTTGGCTGAAACCCACCCTGGGGGGCCAGCCCTGGCTCCCACCGAGCTGGGCTGAGCTTCTGAACCCAGAGCATCCCCTTCCTAAGGGGCACTTGAAGTCCTCTGAATGCTGCTTGGATTTCATCCATTGGTCCCATTTCCTAGATTGAAGGGTCAGGTTCTGCCACTCCTCTAGCTGAGTGAACTGTAACCCACCCCCCCGTTAGCTCTGATGGGCTGAGAGGGGCTTTCCTGCAGCCCCTGGTTTTGTTTAAGGTGGAGAAGACAGGCAGCATCTCATCTGAGGTACCTCCTTCAGCTTCAAAACCTCTATCAAACCAACTCTGCTCTCCTCAGAAGCCTGAGAGCACCCCTCAAACTAGAACTGCCTTCCACAGTTCCTGCACACTCTCTGGAGTGACCATCATCTGTCTTCTAGCCCCCCAAAAAAGCACCAAAAGAGAACATTTTGAAGGTTTGTTCCTACCCCAAGCCAGGAAAGATAACTATAGTTTGAATGATTATAAAAGGCTTTGTATTGTCAAAGCACTGCACCAACAAGAGCGAGGCCTCAGTACACCCCTGTGAGGTAGGTATCCTGCTCCCCATGCTCAGAGATGGGGAAACTGAGGCACAGAGTGATTAAATCAAAGGCCATGCAGCAGATCAGAGACCCACCCAGCTGAGATCAGCACATTGGAGGGTCTGGCTCCACCCACAAGACAGCACTGCCTCGCTAAGCAAGCACCCTGAAAGCACAATGGTCCAACAGGAGCCCCACTGACTTCACAACAGCTCCTTCACACTCCCAGCAAGCACCCATGGGGCAGGACAAAGGGGGTGTGTGGGTGTGGGGTGGTCAGGATGTTGTCAGAGAGGTGTTGAGAGCCAAGTTGAGGACATGTCTCCTACACCAGTGATGTTCCTGAGACAGGTTAAGTGCTGGGGGTAGCAGCAGAACTTGTTCCTGCAGTGGAGACATCAGAGGAGCTCCCCACAAGCAGCAAATCTCTGATATATTGATCAGGCTTCCCTCTGTTGGACTCAAGACTAAGTGGTGCTCCCACAGCACTTCACAATCCAGGCTGACCCTTAATGACCCAACACTGCTGGTCACCTGCCCTCCAGCACTCTCCAAACCTTCTGGCAACCTGGGGACACACTCACTGGGCAAGCAAAGGGTTTCAGCCAGTCCAAGCTCACAAACACTGGATCCTGCCCTTGCTCCTCACCTTTGCTATGCAGGACAGTCAAATCTCACCAAGCTCGACTATGGTGTGTTGTTCTTGGTTGAGCACGTGCCAGTCTATCCTTTCTGAGGTGACTAGGGAAGGAGGCAAGGAATTTGGTGAGGTGACATGTAGCTGAATAAGCAAATTTTAAGCATACCCAGCTGTGTTCTTGGTCACACCCCTCATGCTTGAGCAGGACTGGCAAGAATCTGTTGCAGCCATCAGCCTTCTGCTCCCCTGCACCCAAACCTAACCAACCCACCCACCTACTCCAACGACCCCCCTTGAATTTTCTCATAGTCAGAGTGCCAAAGCAACTGTTCCAACTCATATATATATATATTGAGTACATCAAAAACCCCATCATTTCTTCTCTTAAAAAGCACAGTTGGACTCTCATCACTCCAGCTGTCTCAGAGGGACCAGGTCTGGGGAGTCTCTCACAGCTAGCAACTGGATGCAAACTGACAATGGTTGTTCAGCCACTGAACATACACTTACCAAGTAAACACTGACATTTAACAACTGGATTTGGAACAGAGCATCGTTTGGTTGCATTAAGGTGCATCTTTAATCAGAGGTAACAATCTAGTAGCCCAATGTTATAAATGTATGTAATAGTGTCCTACAGAAATCCTGGATTTGCCAACCCAACTTCAGTCACGAATCCACCTTTCCTGTAGCATCTTCTCTGCTCTATTTCATTGCTCATCATTTAGTATCTTCATGTGTTTGTTTGTGAGGAAGTCAAGAAAGGGGATATTACAGATGGCTTTGTGAATATTCATCACTGTGATCTCTCTTGGAGTCCTGCAGGGAATGCACCAGAGAGGAGATTACAGCACATAAAAAGGCATGAGTCCATAAAGCAGCATGGGAAGGGAGGAGAAAAACAAGTCAATTAAGGGATCAAAGAGCAAGTGCTAGAGCAACACAACATTTTTTATGTCACAGCAAAAAAAAATCCACTCTGATATGACTGGGGGGAAACACCTTGAGCACTGGGGCAGGAAAATCAAGTGCTGAGGTATTAATTCTCCAATTTATACAGCACATGCCTTGTGTATATATTTCTATAGACAACATTCAGACTTGTTTAATACTATTACGTAAATATTGATGTATTCCATATATAAAACATTCATACTTGTTTAATAATATGGTGTAAATATCATGTATTCCATGTAAGTAAATATTGAAACTAAGCATTTTCTTGTAGCTTGGGGATTTTTATTTCCATTTCAAGCCATCAAATCATGCTACTGAACCAAAATAAAAACATGGCCTAACTGTCACCATAAAAATCAGTATCAGAGCCAGAGACAAGTGCATCAGTAAAATAAAGAAGAGATTATTCCCTTCTTTATATAAAGAAGTGTGACAACAGCAGAGAATCCTGCCTCAGTTTTTGATGCTGTGTTCCCATCCATCACCACTCTGGAGCTAGGAGTTGAGAAACCCCCTCATGCAGCTTGGATCTTCCCAGGACCCCCCCCTAGTCCCAAAGGGTCTGGATCACTCAAAATGTGAGGCAATTCAGGCTGTACCTGTTGTGAGGAGCTGTCTGGTAGGCCACGGCCAGTGCCTGCCGCAGGATATCACTCATCAGCTGCTCGGTGGCCTGTGACAACAGGGGACAGCATCACAAAGAGGAAGGAATGTGCTGTGTTTGCTCCAGGTGTAAGAGCAGCAGAAATTGCAGCTCACTCCAATCCTGTGCTCCAGCAGCAGGGGGCAGTTCAAGATGCCCAAGGGAGTTTTGTTAGCACAGTAGGAAGAATTGAGTGTATTTAACAGGAAAAAAGAAAGACACCTAGAGATGCCCAGAGCTCAGACTGCAACTGCCCAGCCTGGTGACCTCCAGAACATGTCAAGGCCCTTCTCTCACATGCCAGAGCTTGTTCTGGACCCATCAGATTCCAGCTTCTCTCCTGGGAGCTGGTATTTGCTTGTTAGGCACTCCCTGGGGGTCACCAGGCTTATGCTGAGATGCTGTCACAAAAACCTCCCTCCCAGCCTGAGCAGCAAGCAGTTTGCCCTCTACACTTGGCTTAATTGAGGGTCAATAAAAAGTTAATTATGTTCTTGGCTTTCTGTGTCTGTATCAAGACTAGAGCAGAGGTTTCTGGGACTTTCAGTCAGGAAAGCTGGTGTAACTCTACAGTTAGAATGAAGCAATCTGATGGTGACGATCTGCATCTAGAAATGAATGGATGTGTATCTGAGTCCAGCCAGAGAAGCAGAGCACAGCAGAAGTGTGCAGGCAAGGCATGTGTAACCTGGAATCAATTAGCTTCTGTAAAACTCATTTTCTGGTGTAAACAACCCCCAAAAGTCTCTTTGGCTTGAAATAACAGCAGAGCACTGCTAAAAATAATCAGTGTTACATTTCAGTCCAAACCCAACAACTCCACCTCATCACTCAAAGCTCTGGTGAAAAACTGTCTTGTTTCTTCCAGAAGTGATTATGATGGAGAAATGTTTTCTTGTATGAGGCAGAACTGCTACTGTCTGCAGGAATTCAGCAGTCTGCCAGCAGAGACAACCCATCCAAAAAGGATATTCTAGCTTTGTTACTGGGTTAATACAGTTACAGAGAAATTCTTATTGTGATTTTCTTACCTTTAAAATCATATCTTCTATTACAGATGCATAAACATTCTTTTGTACCTCAGCAGGCTGAAATGAAATCCCTATCTGTAAAACAGGAAAGAACACAAAAAATTAGTATATCAGATAACCCACGTGGCACTACAGATAAGATGAGAATCTAACAGCTCTCCTGGCACAACAGTTCCATGTCAACAGAGTCTTTCACCCCCAGTCTCACTCTCAACAGGCTTGTGCCCTTGTCAGCCATGTAGTGAAGGAGCAGATTCACTGCAGAACCATTTGCTGTGGTCTAAGCTTTACCACAACCCCTCTTCAGGAGCTGCTATTAAACAGCACTGGTCTGAACCTTTCACATGATGGGACAGCAGGAATGCAGTGTCAGTGCCTCTCCTCCCCCCCATTTCCCCTGGCTTATAGCCTTCCAGGGTGATTTTTCTGCTACTAAGCCCTGCAACAGGGCTCTCATTTCAGCTACTCTGAAGTGACCTCCCAGCTGGCATGCTTCATTTTCTCCTACCAGCACCAGCCAGCTGAGTGCTATGGGTCAGAAGATTCAATTTTTCCAGGGAATTTATGAAAACTTCCATAAAACATCTAGAGGATCATATAGAATTATAGAATTGTCAGGGTTTGAAGGGATCTTAAAGATCATCTATGTCCCATTTGCCAAGAGCAGGAACACCTCCCACTACAGCAGGTTGCTCAGAGCCCCATCCAGCCTGGCCTGAGAAACTTCCCAGGGTGGGGATTCCCCCACCTCTCTGGGCCACCCTCATGGGGAAGAAATTCTTCCTAATATAGATGAAAGAAAGACAACTAAATTAACATCAGACCACAACTACCTCAACAACCATTTTTCCCAGCTTTGTGCTTCTTTCATTACCTTCTCAGCAGTGTCCCTCACAAACTCTGATGCAGGCAAGGAAGCCAAGTAGAACTTCATCTCCTCTTGTTTCTCCTCCTGTTCCTTCTTAATGTTCACTTTCAGTGGCTCACTGAAGTTGAGGATATCTACTTCTTCCTCGTGTTCTGGTTCCCTCTTCAGAAACTGCTGCAGGTCCTCCAGTTTTCTGCACAGCTCCTCACCACTGCTGTAAGATGAAGGGCATTCTGAAAAAGCAGCAACCAATTAAACACATGAGAAGTGATGGCAAGCTGCTCAGAAACAGATGCACACTCAAAATACCAAAGACAAGCCTTCTAATTCTATCCCCCTGACACTTGGGGTCTCCCTCCTCCTCCTGCCCCACTTGAGAAGGCTGCTTTCCAAATAAAAGCAGGTCTTCTAAATATTCTGATTTTGACAACTAGCAAAGCAATCTGGTGCTCTTCAAGTTGGAGAACTTGAGTTTTCACTACTTAGGCACCATGTAGCACTAAGTGACCTTTTCCACTGTGACAAGAAAAAGCAGAAGACATTCACAGTGGAATTACCAAAGTGTAACCTCTTTGCATGCTCAAAATGAGGCAGTAGAACCTTTAGCAGAAAGCTGCACAACTACTGGATTCTTTTCTGCAAAGACCAACACAAATCTGGTTATTTAGATCAAAATATTAAAAGGTGGTTGTTCCTCTCCACCTTCAACAACTGCAATGCAGAGCCAGACTTAGCAAAGAGTAATCAAAGCCATCCACTTCTGTGAAATACCTTCAATCCCTGTGTGCTCAGAACAGAGACATTCAGCTTTGGGAAAGGGATTATCTGAAGGTGAAACAAAGGAGCTTAACTGTGAAGAAGGGATGAAATTAGAAGTGTATGTTTAATAGATATTAAAATGGAATATTCTCAGAGTGGAATCATGTAGCAGGTGTAGTAACAGAACATGAAGCTTTGCACAGGCAAATTCACCTCACTTTAGAGGTGAACTAACCCCCCTGAGCTGCACAGCAGTCACTGCCAGGTTTTAGTTTGGGGTTTTTTTAGTACCTGCATTGATTCACTGTTTGCACGCCAAGTCTTAAGAGGCCAAGCTCATGCAAGGGCAGAAATGTCATTATTCCCTAGGTTGAATTTGTATGCCCACTTAAAGATGATTACACTGTGGGGCAAGAATCATCTCTCCTTAAGATCTACCTACGTTGGGCTTCCAAAGCACAACAAAACCCAAGACAGACTCCCCAAACTACCATGATCGACAGCGACGTGGGACAGCCACATTTGCAGGCTTGCCCTTACAGCCTCCAACTTGTCATTCTAGAGTTCCCAACAGAGGAAGACTCTTCTCCTCCTCCTCCTCCTGAAGGAGCAGCAGTGATGTGCAGCACCCTCACCTGGCTCACTGTCTATCTGTGTCAGCACATCTTCGATGGAGTCCTCGTCGTTGCGCAAGGTCTCGGGGTCGGGCGGGGTGTAGCCATGGCATCGACACCACTGCACCACGTGCTTGGTCTTCAGGGGTGTGATGATGTGGAACTTGGGCTGCTTCTCTAGGATTTCTTGGAGGATCTTTCTCACTGTCATTGCTCGTTGCCACTGGGAGAAACCAAAGGGAGAGGTGATCAAACCTTAAGGTCAGTCTCCGGCTCAGAACAGTAAACGAGGTTGCGAGGAGGAAGAATAAACCAGGTTTAAGGAAAAATAAACCAGGTTTCAAACAGAAGACAGGTGATTTTCTCAGAACAGGGAGGAAAAACAGATGTGGGAGATGGTCCTAATCCTGCAGTTGTAGACAGGTCATTTCAACTCTGCTTTGTCATCCAAGCAAAACCTCAAGGAAAAGGGGTGTTTCTATTTCATGTTTGTCTTGACATGAAATGTCTCATCTCCCACGTTAACACCCATGATGGCACAGTGCAAGAAATCCACTAGGGCAAAACAGGTTGCTCAAAATTCAGTTTAAACTCTTAAATGATGAAAGTTGACAAGAGGAGGGGGTCTAATCAGTTTTAACACCTTCCCTGTATAACTCCATAGCAAGATGACAAAGTTATGAAGGAACAGAGGGAAATCTAACAACCAGAATACACAAAGGTCCAAAAGTAAGTTATTTTTGGTGAAGGGATAACCTATTTCAGCACCAGTATTACTCATGTCAGATCCCTCAATCCTCTTTTTATAGAAAATAGGCAAAAAGTATGAACACAAAAGCCACAAAAAGTATGTTGGGTGAAATCCCCAAGATCAAAATAAACCACTGAGGAGTGATGAGGACAAAGAGCTACCAGGAGAGTTTGCAACAATTCTGATTTTTAAAATGCTTCAAAAACACCTTTGAATCAACCAAAAAATGACCTTCAGAGTCCTTCTGCTTCAGAAAGTCTCTAACAATAAACTGGATCACTACCTGGACACAAATCAGTGTGTCCTGCAGGGAGGAATGCTTCCATTTAAAATGCAACAGACTGCTCCAGAAAACAGATCAGCCAATGAGAAGGAAGGGTCAAAAATTCAGAATGACTACTTATGAAACACAGGAGGAGAGGATTACCTCAGCTGCCCTCCTCTTCCCAATATTCCAGCTGTAATACTGTTCCACTGAAGCAGCACAAAAGGAGCTTGCATCTTCACCTAGAAAACAAAAAAAGCCCAAACCAGTGGATTTTAGTAAGTTAAGGAAGAGAAATTCTGGGTTTGATGTTACTTAGCAGAGAGGAAGAGTGTTTTATGCTCATGGCATCAAGGACTGTAACTCTCTGAGTCTCACAAATGATAGATGCAGCACACTGTGGGGTTTGGATGCTAAAGCAGCATCCCTCTTGGTCACACACACAGTGGCCACAGGCTTTTTTAAGCCTCTTTTATCACTAAAACTATAATGAGTGGCCAAAACCTCCTCCTTTGGAATGTGTTTTTCCCCAAACAAATTGCAATATAAAAATGGAACAACAGTAAAAAGGTTTTGTGGCAAGGAGGGAATTTGGATCCTAAGGAGGGGATTCACAGATGCTACTTGTGGCCCAGAGAGCTTTACTGTGCTGCCTACTCCTACTTTGCTCACTGTGCTTATCTTGAGAGGGTCAACCCTACCCCAGTCTCCAGGACCACTTGTTCCAAGTGCATCAGTCAGCAGAGAAAGCTGCTTCAGTTTCAGCTATGCACACGAGTAACAGCTAGGCAACTGTAACCATAAAAGACTAGAACATTTCTCTGCAAATTACCACCTTGGGTTTAGAAAAACAAACAAACAATGAGAAAAAACCAAGAAGCAAAACCCCCCAATAACAAACACATTCCTATACTGAGCTTTGTTATCATATTTGCAAGCATTTCTGAAAGCCTGGCAATAAATGAGAGAAAAATCACATCCACTCAGGACAAACTGGGGCAAGGATGACCCATTTGCAGCCCTTATGTGAGGAAATGGAATCTATTTCTAACCAAAACAACAGATGAAAGTTAATAACTGCTGACAACATATTTGGCTTTATTGGAAGAACCTCATTCTGAGCATCTTTAGAATAACCCCTGGAGTAAGTTTTCTAGGAGAAGGGCTTCATTTCACTCCCCCTTTTCATGCTTTTGTGGCTGCAGAGTATGCAAGGCATTCCGTTGATACACTGAGGACAGAAAGCCAAGGCTTTTTCATTTACTGCTTACTTTTTTCAGCAATTAATGGAACCTTCTTCACAATTGCTGTTAAAAGCTGCTGGATGTTCTCCAAATATTCTATGCTGCAAGGGATAAAAAGAATCACCATGAAGAAATACTGTTGGAAGCAATGAATGAGATGCAACATGTTTCAGAATCACTGCACAGTGAAGTCTCTCACCCCAAGGCACTATAGCAACAGCAGTGTGAGGAGAAATTGTTCTGCTCTGATCCAGAGCAGGCATTTCAAACAGCCCCAGAGTTCACAGCTGAAGCTGCATTTGTCAAGCTGAAGAAACTGCAGAGAGGGGTTTTTTTTGGGGGCAGGCTCCCTGCATCATCTCACAAGCTGCAGCACTCCTCTGAGGGGTAAGATGCACCTATTAGTTGCAGGTTGTCCCAGGGAAATCTTGTACTTAGGGGAGTTTAGGTGAATATTACTGCTTTTAACTGGCAAGAACTGTATTTTCCACTTTATAACTTAGAAAATTCCCACTGTGCATTGACTTTCAAGTTCTATTCCTCTCTCCTACACACACTCTCCATCAGGGTAACAGGGATAAGTTGGGATAACAAAACTTTTCAAAACATGGGAGATGGGAAAGTCAGCCTCTGGAGGAATCAAGAGCAGAAGAAACATCCTACACATTTCAATAAATGCACAGTGAAACATTTGAAAACTAAATTCTGATTAAAAAAATAACCACTAAGAAGTACTTGCAAAAGCATCACAAGCAATGCACTGGATTTAGCAGCACTCCCTCAACAAATCCTCCAATGATCTTTATTCTTTAATTGCAATTCTGAACCAAGGCAGCCCACAGAGTAAGTAATTATGAGGTATATGAGCTTAACAAGACTAGAGAAGCAAGAAGAATGACAGTTGTGCTTGTTTCAGATGCCCCTTTTTTGACCTGCATTTCACTGGGCAGTTTGACCTCAGTAAGGACACGCAATGGGAATTATACAAGCAATGGATGATAAAGAGGGTTTAGCAGCTTGAGATTTTACCAACTCCCCAAATAACTGCAAAGCTTTAAATATTATATTTTTTTCCCCCCTTTCCATGACCCCTGAATACAAATCCATTGACAAAACTATATATTGCAACACTGGGCTGAAACAAATGCCACCAACAGGATTAGTACTGCTACAGCTGGGTATGGGATGGAAAATTTTCTCATGTATTTCTAGGTCAAACTTTACTGCACATGTCCCCAGAATCTCCTCCAGTGCCCCTGGTTTGCCAAAGTTCAGAATATCTTATAGAGAAACAAACAATTACTTGATAACATAGTTCCCAAGTTCAGAGCTCTCTTCTGTTTTCACTGCTGCTTGGCCTTCTGGGGTACCCACAGAGCTGCAGTTTTGCCCTGTTGAATCAGGCTCCATCTTAACTTCAAAGAAACAGAACACATTTTAAGAGAGAAAAAATACCAGTCAGCTTGAGAAACAGTCTTGTGAGACTCTTAAGCCTGAGGGTCTTACATAACATCACTTGTTTGCATTCTGATTGTTGAGCCTGAACAAATTTCACCTTCCCTTCTGCTGAAAACAAGTCCCCCTGTAACCTCAAGGTGCTCACAGCTCATCCTCTCTCAGAAAATCTGCATAATCAATGGCTGATGGTTTGCATATCACTGCCAGATCTCAACTGAACTGCCTGCAAATGAACCCTGGCCTTTGAAGTTGTGAACAAAGAGCTGGAGAGAAAACTAGTTAGATAGGAAACGTCAAGTTTCTGCAAGAAGTGACATTTCAAAGTGAGAACTTTCTTGAAGACATCACTGATTTTGACATTGCTGAACTTTCTCACGTCTGGGACAGAACTCTGGTAAGACAGGAGCAAGGAGGGATGTTCCCAACCCAGAACTGTCTGGTCATTCACCTGGGATGGCAGAACTGCCTGACAGTTCTGCAAGAACTGGACTTTTTCAACTTGATTTAAACCCTACTAAATAAAGGAACAGGGTTTACTTGCACAGTCAGGCCACTTGCATAAAGAAGCAGCAGCAAATCTCTACTAATCTTACTGAGAAATTCCTTGTTACCTTTAGTGATGGATGCTGTGGAGGGAGCAGGGACCACTGTACTTGCTGCTGTGACTGATGAAACAGCTGAAACTTTGCTGGTAGAAAGTGACTGTATCACTGCAGAGGGAAAAGAGATGAAAGAAAGAAAAGGACAAGAGAAAAAAAAAAAAGAAATCAAATTTCATGCACTTTGACAAATAACCACGTTCAGAAGCAACACAGTCTTTTTTTGCAGCACAAAGTTTAGGGATGAATTTCCTTGCTACATGTTCTTCTACCTCTAACTTTGGCCCGTGTGTGCCAACAGTGACCAAGAGCTACCCTGTGTCAAAGGGGATTAAACACCATCTGTCATCCTCCTCTGCCCTTTACCTTTGTTCATAGGCATGAGTATTGTCTGAACACCTCCAGAAGCTGTGTTTACACCGAGCTGTTTAAGCTGGCTGGGAACTGTCAGAACAGCCTGCTGTGGACTAGACTGATTTGAGTGGATTTTTAGCAACCCTGCAAGAAGAACGGAAGACAAAATGTTAAATAAAACACACCATTTAGTTTCTCTCTCCAGCTACTTCTCTCCCTTTCTGCCATAAAGCAGAATGGCACTTAAGCCAGCTCTGCCACCCTCTGAACAAGCCACAGGTCACTGAACTGCCAGATGAGTTTGTTTTCCTCATACTGGGGTGCTGCACTCTGCTATTAGTCAAGTGGATTTCCTAACTGCCTTAAGGAATCTTAAGGGGAAGTTGCTGTTCAAACCTTTTATCTGAAGCAGGCTCAGCACAGAGTAAAACACAAGACCTTGTGCTCAGGGGGTGGGAAGCCAGTGAACTACAGCTCTGTTGTACTTAGCCACTCTCCCTGAGGTATCTGGATGCTGCACACACCTCTGCAGCACCCACAGGCAGCCACACTGTAACTTGGTGATTTGTGCAGCAAGGCTGGTGAAGCTCAACCCAGGGTTCTGTGTCTTAAACATGCACTGAATACACCCAGAAGAGGGCTAATCAAGCCATGAAGCAGATTGAAGTGGGGACTGCATGAACTTGCTGATTTTAGTCAAGGCTAAAAGGACAGGCAGGACTTTAACAGCATCACCAGTGGCAGCTCCCAGTGAGCAGGGTGGAAATCAGTGCAGCTCCAAGCTGCACTCACCACCTGTCCACCAGCTCTCTCCTCCACAGGCATCCAGAGCCACCACAGCCAGCACTAACACTGTGATTTGGGGCTGTGCTCATCCTTTCTACTGGTAAAATGCCTCAGCCATCTATAGGTCACTTCTCTTCAGCTTGTGGATATTTAATAGGCTTCTATTTTAGAACACTGACAACAGCAGAATTAGTTTTCATGATGGTAATGTTATACTCACCATTTGGGATAAACTCTCCATTCTCCTCAGCATTTTTTATTACAGTTTAAGAAACACTAAGCATCCAAGCACTAGGCATGCAAGGTCTGGTGAAGATGATGGGACATTTTCAACTAACCCTATTAGCCTGATGGGTGGGAGGCACTGCTTCTTGCAAAACAAGGGGGAAAACTGAGATTCTTTTTGAAAAGTTGAATTTAAAAATAGAAATCTTCAGAAATTTAAACAGTATTGGGATTTTTTGTTGGTTTTTCCTTTGTTTTGTTTGTGTTTTGGTGTTGTTTTGTGGTTTTGGTTTGGTTTGGGGGTTTTTGTGTTGGTTTTCTTGTGTGTTTGTTTTTATTTTGTTTTGTTATCAAAAACAACCTGTTTTATAGCAACAGCAGTTGCTATAAAAGATCTTCTGGGATTCCTGAAGAAATAGTTTTTCATCATGAAGACAGCACCTCAGGTGATAAAGACCAAAAGAGATCTAGATAACATTCTCAGGCTAATAGGGAGTTTTCATCCAAAAGCTATTTAGAACAGCACATTTTCTACCCATAAACCTGGCTGCTCTGTTTGCACTCAGCTACTTATTGCAAAACTATGGCAGTTTTAGCAGTCTTTTGTTGTTTACTTTCAAGCTCTTGGAAAAGCTGATGAAAAAGGAGGAGTTTGGAAGACTGTGTACATAGGAAGCAAGAAGAGCTGCTTTAAGACACTGTCAGATGAGCTCAGTGTCACTTCTTTTCTCTTTGCTGGATTTTTACTGTTTCCACTCAGCAAGAAGCCACTTCAAGCAAACAGAACATACCAGCAGGTAAATGAGTCAAAAAGAAAACTTCCAGTTTTACCCTGCAGTACTCAAATTAAACCTCCTGTATTTGCTCTCCATGATACCAAGGCTACTGGAAGAGAATAAAACCAAATGCCCCTCCACGAAAGGGCAGACTGTTTTCATAACCTCATCTTTACTAACTTGAAACATTCCAGATCCAGCCTACCTCGCTGTACTTAATAGATTTGGACTTCAAAGCCTTCAGTCATCCCTAATCAACATCTCTCTCCTTTCCAAGACAAAGAGAGCAGCTGCAAAGCCTCAGAGCCAATTTCTGCTCGTGCAGCTTCTCCGACTTCAGAGTTGCACAAACTAATCAAGCCTGCAGTCGTGCTGGTGCCTTGGCATTTTCAGCCAAGGCACCCTGTGCTCTTGAACAGGCAGAACACATCTTTTAATGAGAAGCTGGCATGAAAACCCAAATCCCTCTCCAACACCAAGGGGTGGGTCGTGCTCTGATCTGTAACAGATACAGTGAGGGCACTGACATGATGGGATACAGGATTACTTTGGCTAAGCCAAAAGTTATCTTAGGAAGGCTTTAGGAAGCAGGAATTCTACCCATTCACAATGCAGGCAAGTCTATATTCTTCCATTTGGAGTGATGACATCTAAAGAACTCACATCTGGATTCCATTTGTCTACAAAGGGAGGTGAGTACCTGATACTGCAGCTTTTCCTGTCACAGGCGTGGCCGTAGTCATCAGAGAAGCAACACTTACAACAGTGGAAGTGGCAGTTTTATTCACCACTGATGAAGTAGACTGGCTCTGGCTGATACAGATTTGGTGTTGCTGTCCAGATGTCTTTGCTGCAGGAGTTGCAGAGGATGATGAACTGGCACCTGCATTATCTATTTGCTGCATGAAAGAGGCAGAGAGGGATAACAAATTCATTTCTGTGTCAAACTCTGCAGCAATGAACACAATAGGGTAATATCTAGAAGTTGCAAAACCAAATCATAGACTCATGGAATCATTCAGGTTGGAAAAGACCCTTGGGATGAAGTCAAGCCCTAATCTACAAAGTTCACCCCTAAACCATGTCCCTCAAAACCCCTTAAAGACCCCCAGGGATGGGGACTCAACCTCCTCCCTGGCAGCCTATGCCAGGCTCTGGCTGCTCTTGCAGTGAAAATTTTTCCCTATTGTCCAGTCTGCCCCTCCCCTGGAGCAGCTGGAATCCAGCCCCTCTTGTTCCATCACTAATGACCTGTGAGAAGAGACCAGCACCAACCAATGTTTGTCTAGTGATCATCAGGAAGCAAGAGCTTCTCAAGCACATATCCCAAAGCCCACATACAGTGATGGTACATACAGAACAGAGCAGAAAATAGACAGTTTCAAGCAGAAAACATACTGACTAGAGCACAACTGATGCATTCCCATTATTGTGTGATGTTGGTTCTGACCTGGGCCACCCCATTTGTGGGAAGAGCCACGGCAGGAGCAGCAGCTGTGGTGATAACACCTCCTGATACTCTGAGCACAGTGGTGCCAGGTTTGGAGAGCTGGGATGAGGCAGGCACTGATTTTATAGACCCATCTGATATCTTCACCAGTGATGTCTGTCCACTGGGTGCAGCCTTTGAAAAAGAATTCAGGGAAAAGGTGTCTTGGTTTGGATTTAAAAGACGACTTAAAAAACCCACAAACCACCCCAATAATAAAACAAACAAGACAAATGCTTTTCAGATGACTGAAAAATATTTTCAAAACACATCTGAAAAAGGCAAATTGTGGCAATAGCAGCTGGAGCACAATGATCACCTCAGGAATCAAGTTCATCAAACTGCTGACTCTGCAAAAATCTGCCTAACCAGGTTGGAATTTTGGCTGATCACTTACAAGTACTCCTGGGGAGTTCGAATTTCACTTGGTTGTTTTTAAACCAAGGACCTTTGTGGAATGCTAAACCCAGAAATTTTCAAGACCTTGAGCAAATGACTCAGTTCTAAGTTGAAATATTTAAGCACCTTTTTGTACCTGAATTGTTCACTTACTTAATTCCATTCACTGAGAAGTCCCAGCACCCTAACTGTACAAAACCCAAACCAAACAACTGCAAAAGGAAAAGCCAACAACGTGTGGCTGTGGTTCTTCCACTTTATCTGATCAAACACTAACTGGTGAGAAAGAAATGTGTGTTTTTGCACATTACCTGTGTGAACAGAGCTGTTTTCTGTCCAGTTATCACTTTTAGTGCTTGTCCTTGTGTGGAAGATGCTCCAACTCCTACACTGCCCTGAACAACAGAGGCTGGAGTCAGCTGCTTCCCAGAACTCTGAGGAGAAGGTTGGCCGACCAAAAAGGTGCCCTGATCCAGAAAGAAAGTTAGGGAGGTCAGGGCTTTGAAATACAGTTAAGAATCAACAAAAATCTAGGAGGGACAATCATAAAATCATAGAATAAAGGTCTGTAGCTACTATAATGCACCAACATTCCTTCTCCAAGCAGGCACTGCTCATTACAGCAGATGCTTCTGCACTAAGAGCTGAACACAGCCCTCATCTTGGTGCAGAGAATGCTTTCTGATGCAAGGGAAGGGGTGAAAAAGCCACAATTTCCTGTCTTGTCAGAGGCATCTACTACAATTTATCACACTTCAAGGTCTTCCAGTCTACTCATTGTGACAAATTCTGCTTAACATGCAAGATCAGAGAGGCTACTGCTGGGCCAGGAAAAAGAAAGCAAAAAGAAAAGGAAAACTGAGACATTCTGCTGCTTTTTCACTTCAAAATGTATTTAGTCCTGGCATTAAGGCTGTGCAGAAATCACAGCAGCAACTGGAAGTGTGCTGCAATGGTCATTAGAGGATCATTAGAGGTCATTAGAGGATCTAGAACCCATGGAGCAATCATTTTTCACATACTACAGGACCACCAAACACCACTGCAGCCTGAAATGTCAACTGAGATGCTTATGCCACTGACCTGGGGTGTCTGCTTCAGGATGTAGGATGTGTAGGTGAGGTGCTGTGACAAGTTACTGCTTGTGCTTTGGGTTCCTCCTCCACCTCCTCCTCCTCCTCCTCCACCACTATTTGTAGAAGAACCAGATTGGAGACCTGTAACCAGAAGAAAAGGCTTCACCCAAAAGGTTTGACCAGCCACTGTCTGCTGCTAAAGCATCCCTGTACAGACAAGCAATTGAAAACACTTTGTAAGACACTTGCTGCTATGTTTTGCACCTGAGTGACATCTCTCAGCAAACTCCATCAACAAAAGGAGCTCTAAGGGGAAATAAGGAGGACTGGTGGACAAGCAAAACTCATTTCAGGCTGTTTGGAGTTTTCTGTCAAAGGAAAAGGCTGTCCAACAGATGAACAGTCTTTTAAGGAGTCTTTTGCAGGGTATGAATCTGCAGCAGTAGCCTTGGCAACATTCTGAGTTCCACTGGCTTCCTCATTTTACTGCTGTTGTCTGTTCCAATGTAATCTGGTTAAGAGTTTTAAATCATGGATATCAAGCAGTGGTAATTTGCAGTGACTCTTCAATATTGCTCTGCCTCCAGAAGGAACCACCTGAACACTGAATTTTTTTGCTGTTTCTCATTAAGAAACAAAGATTAAAAAACCTGTCTGTGTCTCTGTCATAAAAACCACCAACATTTTCTCTTCCTCAGTACCTGTGAGATGATTTCCAAGTTGAACTGCCTCAGCTGCCTCTAAACCCCAAGCAATTTCTGCTGGTCTCAAGAGCTTGGGACCAAACCTTCTATCAATATTCACAATTCTTCCTTTTCCTCATCCTTGATACAGTATCTTGTCCTTTTCAAAGTTAGTTTCCTGCATTTCTAGTTGCTCCAGAGTGTCATCCCATTAATTATTCATCATTTTCACAGCTACATTCACAGAATCACAGAATAAATTCAAATCCACCTCAGGCCTGCATCAGGAAAATGCTGTTGTCTCTTCCTAGAGATCACAGAGAAGTTCAAGACAACCTTTCTCTGAATTTTTAGGTCTGCTCTCAGCACAGAGAGACAGACATTGAGAGCACTGCATGAAAAGCAGTTGCAGCTAAACCAGAAGGTACTAATAAAATCTGAGTCTTAAAAATCCCCACATCCTAGGTTGTTGTGACCAAAGACACCCCACCCTACTGCTGACCTCCACAGTACCAGGATGCTTTAGAGCAAAAGTGTCAAACATATTAATTATGCAGTGATTACATTATTTAACTCATTAGATTTCCCTGCATGACTAACTAGCATTATTTGTGGCTCGTAGGATGGCTCCTTGGGGTATCAGCAGCAGTTTTCCTTTCCCAGAAGGATTCTTGCTGTTGGTGGTGAGGTACAGTTTGGTGCCTGGTGGTAAGTTGGCCAAGTTTGCCAGGTTGGTGGCTGGTAACTGCAGTGTAGCCATCACTAGAAGAAAAAATACAAAGAAATAAAGCTACTTTTGCTGTAAGTAAACTGAACTAAGATCTGCACAGGATTAGACTAGTTGTGACAGGCAGCTGGGCTTTGCTAATCCATACTTAGCTGGCCTAACCACAGATTAACTCCCCCAGTGATGCACAGACACTTTTTTGACTAGCTCAGGAAAAAAAAAACCCTCCTATCTTTGCATGCAGTACCACCCATGGCTGCAGGCCAAGGCAGCACAGCCAGGGGGTCAACAGGCTCAGTCCAGAGGCTGCACAAACACCTTCCCAACTCCCTCTTCCTCCTTAACATTTTACTTATTACTAATCAGCCTGAATTTCCCTACAAACCTCTCTACTAATTTTCAAGCCTTTCAAACACACATTTTGCAGTTGAAATAATGATAATAAAGCCTCCAAATCTACTCAGAGCCATTAAACAAAGTGGAAAATTACTCTTACCTGAGCCTTGAGAGGTACTTTTCTGAGCACCTGCAGAAGAAACTTGTGCCTTTGTGATAGTCTGCACAGGCTGGGCAACAATTGTACCTCCACCTCCACTCACAATGGCTTTGGCTACACCTTGAGTCACAACCTGCTTTGGCCCAACAGCCTTTGCTACTGAAGAGCCAGATTTTGCCACCAGGATCTGGCCACCACTTATAGCCACTGCTTGTTTCACTGTTGACTGTAGAGCAGAACCAACTGGAACACCAACAACCTGCAACAAAGAAAGGGTGGGATGATGTCCTGCTGGCAAGAGCAAGGATGAGTGTTCTCCCTGGCACAGCCACCTCCATCTGGACATTTCAGGATACTTAGTACATGTCTAATCATGGAGAACAGTAATTCATTCAGAAATTAAATTTAACTGGCAGAGGGCCAAGGGCAAGGAAAAAAAAAAAGAGAAAACAAACACGATTGGGATTTCAAAGCACCCACAAAAGATTAAATATATTCAAATTACAGGGCACTTCCATTTTTTTTTTCCTGATACATAAGCAATGGCTTCATTCCAGCTGAAGATAAAGCTTGTCTTGGCAAAGCACTGAGATCCAGAAATTGAGTTTCAACACATTTATGGGAACAGAGTGCCTGGGAAAACTACAGCCTCAAAGCAGGACCCACAAAGTGCTTTGGTTTTATGTGTTGACAATAACTGCAGGGAAAACCACGTTTGCAGAGGCAAATAAGGACCTTAAAGCTCATCTAGTTCCAACACCTCTTGCTAGAGCAGGTTGCTCAGAGCCCCATCCAACGTGGCTTTGAACAATTCCAGAGATGGGGCATCCTCAGCTTCTCTGAGCAACCTGTTCCAGTGTCTCACCACCCTCCTGGGGAAGAATTTCTTCCCTAGGTCCAATCTAAATCTTCAATTTTTCATTTTAAAGCCATTAACCCTCATCCCATCACTACATGCTCCTGTAAAAAGTCCTTCTCCAGCTCTCAATCTAAACATCTGTTGAATAATTAATAATATGCAAAAAGTGAAGGCTCTGGATATAGCATCTTGTGCTTGGCACACGATTTCACTCTGTTCTCCATGGAAATGGGCAAGAACAGAGATGACTTCTGACAAACCTGTCATCTTGTCACAGTTACTGAGCTGCATCACTCCTGTCCTAGCAGCACTCGGTTGCCACAGACTCCTACAACAAAACCCTTGAGCTGTGACTCAAGTAAAACTGCTTCCACCCAGTGCTCATGCTCCAACCCACTCCCTAGTTGTCCTGTTATTTTCTGCTGCAGTCCAAGGGAAGAATTTTCCTTCTCTGACAGAGAGACCTGGATGAGTTTCAGCAAGAGCTGATGGCAGCCAACGTTCTGGGTGGACAGGCTCCAGTTCAAAACCACCTCCACCCCACTGCTGCAATGGGTTAGACACAAGTGGGAGATGTTCCCTGCACACTAGGAAATGCAGCAGTGCTCAGGGACCACAGGGAAGCTTTCCATGCACACAGGGAGACCAGTATGGTGCTGCTGCCCAGCTCTGAGCCAGAACCAACCAGAGAAGCACTAATTGTTGCAAGAAAACCACAAGAGGTTCCACCACAGCAAATGTGCCCCAAAGCCTCCTACCTTTGACTGCACAGTCCCCTCTCCTGTGCTCACAACTGGTTTCTGAGGTGACAAGGCTAACATGTGGCTCCCTTTCACAGTGACATACTGCTGCACAGATGTCTGTGTGCTCGTCCCTGTTGCTGGTAGCTGGGGTTGCTGGGGCAGCTCTCCTGGCTCCTGCTTTATGATCACCTTTAAAATAGAAAGAAATAAGAAAAGCAAACACCTCAGGTCACTGGGGATCATTCCTGGAAGAGCCTGTGTGCAGAAAAGGGCTGGCAACAGTCAGGAAACTCAGATGTGGCTCTTGCCACCAGGTGAACACTGACTCAGCTCCAAGCCAAGGCCTCTCCCAACACACAAGTGGGGTGTCTGTATTTACAAAGCATTCCAAACTTGAGGGATGCTCATGGTAATTACAGAATCACTGAAATTCCTAGTAGTAGGACCATTTTTAGCCCTAATAGCAATGGATTTGACCAGACTTGACTTCTTGGAGCCTCAACACTTTAAGGTTTCAAACTTTAAGTATCTTCCTGCACAGAACATGTTCTAAAAATCCATTTTTTTTTTCTATCTTGCAACATTTCAACTGACTTTATAGCTACAGATACTGTATATTATTACAGCTGAAATTATTTTCTTGTGTATTTGTTTTATGTTTCTCTGGGACAGGCCCTAAATCTGATCTCTAAGAGAAGTAATCCAAGAAAAGATGGGGTTTTTTTTGTCATGAGGCTGCTGTCTCTGTAAATGGTACTGTACTGTATTGTAACTGGTAGGAAATATTCTTCTGCCTTTTACTGGGCTCACCTAATACTTCCAGAAACAACTTTAAATGCCAGATGGTAACACTGAAGGAGATGCACCCAGAAAAGGCAGCATCTGAGATTCAGAAATCACTCTATTGTTTTTAAAGATCTACTGCAGTTTAGTTTTACTATATCCCCTGAAAAAAAAATAGCTTTTAAAATATCAGCCTCAGTACAACAGTGATTCAAATAATAATAAGGCTGAAAGAGAAGTAAACAGAAAGATCATTGGTATGGCAAAGCCACGGGGAAAGAAAGGAAAACGAGATATTTTTGAGAGCCCTTGGCAGCAAGACAGACTGGTTTCAGTACCAGTTGTAGTGACATGGTTTGCAGCAGAAATCAGCATGAAGTGGCACTTTTGGGCTCCTTGGCCCAGCACAAAAGCCAAGAAAAATACCTTGGTAAAAGCTCCAAGTCCCCCAGTGACTGACTTGGGGCTCTGCACCTTGGAGTGACTCCCAATGGGACAGAGGGGTGGCATGGTGGCAAACAGAGAATCCTCCTGCTGCAAACAAAAAGAGACACACAAAAATAAACTAAAAATCAGTGAAATGTCCAATACAAGAAATCAAACAAGTGACTGCTACTAAGGGACCATGTGGGTAAAGCCAAATTACCTGGGCAAATAAGACCCATCCAAAAATCAGTCAGCACTTAAGTAAAAGGAGTGTAACAGGCTTAATACAACCTGCAAAGGAAATTTTAGTTGGAAAGTGGCATCCCCAACAGCAGTCATTGTTTCTTATCACAGCTGAAAGAAACCTGAGTCACATTCTATTCCTCAACCAGCTTTTTATGCAAAGCAGCTGGAAAATTCAAGTAGGCTGAGGGGAGATCTTATCAACGTGTAGAAATATCCAGTCAGAGTTATTTATGAATATATTATTATATAATATATATTAATATATTCTACATATAGGTAGAAATAGCCAATGCTGAGCTATAATGAGAAGAGTTAATGAGTAGAAATCGAAACATATTAAATTCTACTGCAGAGAGTGTTTTGTTTTGAATTTAGTGGTGATTAAACACTGAATGGGTTCCCCAGAGAGCTTGTAGACTCTCCAGCCTTGGCAATACTCAAAGCCCAACTGGACAGATTCCTCTGCAACCTGCTGTTTTTGAGCTTGATTTGAACAGGGTAGTTGGACTGGATGATCCAGAGCTCCCCACCCACTCTGTACACAAACTTAAGACAGGACAATTTAAGCAGAAACAAGTTATGGAAGGGGAAAAAAAAGAAATGATCCATTTAAGTCTGCAAGGAAAATTCTCTCAGATTAATTTGTGCTCTCCTGTAACCAGAAAGATGTGGTAGCAAACACTCCTTCTAGGCAGAGCTCATCATTTGGCACAAACAGTGAGGGTATGTGACTAAATGGAGTAAAAAAAACCCTAAACCAACCATTTCCACACCTCCAAAATCTTGCACTTGGCATTGCTGGATGTGAGGCTGGTAGAGAACACAAATGCATTTGAGGAGGTTTGTTCCAATTCTGTTTTAAGTGAAATAATTGTAGTTTCATAATCAAAGTGACCTCCAAGCCATGGTTTCACAATCACCTGGCCCCATCCTTGGGCTGGATCAGACTCTAATCCAACACTCCTGCCATCTTCCTTGTGCTAACACATCCAGCTGAAAACAGAGCAGTTGTGAAGCAGAGTGGTTGCCTGTTTTGGTTCACCACACTGCACAAGTGGCAGCAAACAGGGGGAGGTGTGAAGCCAAGGCTGGAGGGATAAGCAGTCCTCTCAGCAGCAGCCTGCATCAGTCCCTTTGAAGTAGCTGAAGAAACACAGCCTAAAGTCATCACTAAAATAGAGCACGGAGTGAAGAGCTGAAAAATGGGGTGTTAAGCACAACCTGTAACATCACACTGAACTATCAGACTCGGCTCTTTAAGGAAATCATCAAATTACAGCTTTTGTACTAGCCAGGAGACATAATTCTGTTTAGAAAGCTATGATTTATATATATATCTATATCTATATCTATATATCTTCCATGTTTGACTTTGACCTGGAAATAGACTTCAAGTCGAACTACTGACACATGCCTAGTCTGAATCCCTGAAAACCTTTCAGAAAGAACTATCGAAAATCAGTGAAAAATAAATGCTAATGAATAGTTTTCAACAGTCAAGTGAAATCCATCTGAGCAGCCAGGCTCTTCCAAGCTGACCAGCACATCTGACACTGCAATCACTGCTCCAAATTAATTGCTTCAGACAGCAATCTTCACTTTTCCTCCTGCCAGCCAAAGGAAGGCTTTCAGTTCCACATGGAAAGTGCTTTGCTGTCTGCAGGCTGACTGGAGAGCTTTCCCTACCACCATGTATTATATACCATATTTTCCTGTTCCTTGGAGCCAGGGAAATGCTCCTGTTTTCAGCTGCACACCCACCAGCTGCTTGCAGAGAGAGCCCTGCTGACAGAAATATCCTTCCTAGCACAAGATGTGGGAGAGATTTTCTAGGAGACAGTTCAGCTCTGCACCTTTTTGGTATGGAAAACACAAACCCTGTTTATTGCTGTTTGTTTACACACTTGGTTACTCCAGTGTTGACACAAATGTTCCTTCCACAGGCAGGCAGTTGTAGAGCCACCAAATGAGCTGTTTTCAGGCTGCTGGGAGCAGCTGCTGCACTAACCCATGGTGTGAAGGGTTTGAGGTAGGCACCTCTGGTTTCATCACACACTGTCACCAACAAAGCAAAGATCAAAGTCAGCTACAGAAGGGTTTTTGTGAAAGGTATTTTCAGAGCTACACCCTTCCTTTCTTTGTAGCAAAGCAAAAGAGCAGTATCTTTAAAGGAGGTGTAAGCAAGGAACAAGTAAAATTAGAGCTGCAGAGAGTGACACAGTCACTTGTATAAACACCATGTTCTCAGATGGCTCCATCTGTTAGACACAGGAAACCCTGGTGTGAAATGACAACCAAAAGAACCTGCCTCAAATGCAGCATTTATCATATTAATTTATATTATTTACAATATTAATTCTTATTTAATAGGAAGCTGGCATTTCAATGGGAAATCTGCACTTAGTTAAGAACATTACCTTGACAGCAGAGGTGACAAAGCCACTCCCGTGGGTCTTTGATACAGGAGATCCAGTTCCATGAGAGGCCTGACAAACACTGGCCAGTTTGCCTGTGGGGCTCCCTGTGCAGTGGGAAATAAAAGCAGATGTTGGGAGAGGGCTGGGGAGCAGTGGCAGTGAACATATGAAACCTTTTCTAACAGGCAACATGGCATTTTGTTTCAGCTCTGCATTCCAGCTACACCAGGGGGAGTTGGCTGGACACAAAACAAATCCACTGCCCGATTTCCACCTGCAGAATCCACACCCAGGAGAAAGAACTTTCCACCCAGAGCTCCATTTGCTGCAAGTCAATGGTCAGGCACCTTCCTGGGTCCTGAGGTTATCAGCTAGAGGTGCAAATATGTGAACTGAGGACAGTAAGTGGGCTGCCAGTCATCTGCTGCTGATGATGTAAAGTTCTCCACTGTTCAGAAACTCTCTGAACCTGCACTAGGCTCAGACTCTGGCATGGGGGAAGGCTCAGAGGAGGCTGGAGTGGGAAAGAGAAGGAAAGCTAGAAAAGGAAGGAAAAAAAGTGAGAAGTAACAAGAGAAAAGGACAGAAATAACATAAAAGGAAAGCAGATGCAGGGTCCTCTGTCTGCAGAAGGCTGCTCTTGCAGTGCCACAGGACTCTCCTGACCTCAGGATGGATGGGTTCAGCAGTGAGCTTCACCACAGTGTGTACACAGCACTTGGTTGCTCAGCAGCACTTGGTTACTGGTGTTGGATTGGTTTGGTAGTTTCCTTTGTTCAAGAGGCACCAAAACCATGGATTACACACATGAAAACACACTAAGTGCCTCACACAGTTGTACTACAATCTGCATTTCCAGTTCTAAATGACTTGGAAATCATTCCAGTGATTTTGTAGTATCACATCACCTTCAGTTGAGCCTGGCTGCTGTTGCCAAAAAGCCAGCTCCCTCTTGCTGCCTCCCAGAGGGTCTCTAAATCCAATTTACTGGGATGTGAGAGGCACAAGCAGCTTCTTCCAGGCCAACGTGGTTGGCAGCTGCACCTTTAATGGCTTTAAGACTTGATGTCCAAACCATGTGCTGCATCTAGAGATCCTACCTTCCATGTACAAATCTCTGCTAGGAGGACACAAAACTTACCCACACAGTAAGAAATCGCATATGCAGAGTAGACAGGCTGGAGGTGAAATAGAAAAAGGAAAGGAAAAAAAGGCAGAAAACCCCCACCCAACAAAAAAAAACCCCACCCTATTGGTGAAACAACTTAAATGTGTGTTTTGACACCTAAAAAATGCAGCTATGACTACATTGCCCCAATTAATTCCCTCTTTGATGAGCTTAGAGGGAACACAACAGCTGTCTTCCCTCAGGTAAAAGGAGGAATTGTTAATAAAGGAGAATTTTTGCACTCTCTAACCATGCCCAGCAAACAATTTGTATGTTACACAGGTGCTGCACTTCTTCACGTGGCTCTGAGCATCCTCCTGAGATGCTGGCAAGCACACACACAAATCAGGGTGGTTTTCAACAGACAAGGGGTTCTTGGCCACAAACCACAACAAATAAATGGCTCTTGAGTGCCCTCTCCTCCAGCCCTGACACAAAGATTACCACTCAACTCCCACATCCATCACTCATCCACCTCCAGTTCAGTCCTCCCCCTAGCTCATGTCACCACCAAGGGAATCCACCTAGAGGAATCCAAACCAGTTGGAATTGGACCAGCTAGAAGCTGAGAGCAGTAACAAAACCGAGCATGGCTGATCTGGTGACCTGAGTAGATTTGAACACCTCTAGGGCACTGTACATTTGGTACTCAAGACTGATGTGCCAGTCACAGGTGTTTTTTGCCCACACCCCCAGTACAGTTCTCACCCAACCACCCGTGCACTGCTTCTCTCTAGACCTCTGTGCACCACATCACCTTCTCCCCCTCCCTTTTTGAAGGGGTATCTAAATTCATCTTGGTATTACACCAATGCCACCACATGCTGATCCCTCAAGGCAGCCAGATTGAAACCTGAGGTACTCTCAACCACAGGCCAGTTGTACACCCCAAACCTCCTCCATCTTCAGCAGCTGAAACCCTCTGGTCGTAGCTGTCGTGGTAGAGGGTGAATAAACTTGGAAGGGCCTAGAGCCACTGCCTTCTGTGACCACACTACACACCTGTGCTTGTGGCTGCTGCTCCAACCATCTGTCCAGGCTTGTCCACAATAATATATGGGTTATTAATGACTGAGCTAGCAGAGCCTTGCTTCATGTGCACCGGAGTGGAGGTTGGGGTACGAGGTAGCGGAGATGGACTAGGGGTCGATATTGGAGAACCTTAAGAAAAAAAGTCCAATACTTCTATCTTGTAAGAACATAAAAATACAGCAAAATGAGAAATGGCTTAGAGAAGGAATGGGTTGGATTTTTTTCTTTGGAGGATGCATTTCCCAGCCTGAGCGAGCTCACAGGATTTGGAGAAGGAAAGAAGAGACAGGAGGAGAGGAAAAGGCAAATAAAGCACTGTGGCTCACACCTACTCTGGACATTCTCTGCCCACCACGACCAGCAGGGTTCAAAGGAACCTTGAAAAGTCATTTGGTCCATCCTTGAATCCTGAAGGATGGTACCTAAATCATTCTCCCTGCCAAGGCCAGAGCACCCAAGGAGATGAAGACAGAGCTGAGCTCCTCCAGAGGCACCTTCTTGTCCTTGTGGAGCCCACAGCAGAGCCAGGAACCAAGCAGCTCAAGTAAGAAGGATAGATACAGCAGCCACCAGACAGGCACAGATGCTCCTGCCTCTTCACTGCTCTTGCTACAGCAGAAGCCCTTGAAAGCAAACTGCAAAATGTGCAACTTCTGGTCACCAGGAGCAGGAGGGAGAGAAACTAGAGCAGAAAAAAAGCTGCATGATGGGGTAAACAAGAAATGCAGAGAAAAGGACAGGCAAGGAAGTGATCGGAGGAAAGAGACAGCAGAGAGCACACCAAGCTTCAACTAGCTGTTAATCTGCTTTCTTGGCAATGATTGATAATTATAATGGAACATAAATTCTGATCAATAAAATCCCCATGTCTTACAAACTGCTGCTGACATCTAAAAGGGGAGACACATCTCAGCTTGCTGACAGCAGAACCCTGGAAAAATATTGAGCAGGGAAACATGTAAACAGCAAAGATCAACAGAGAATAGTCCAAGGATGTTAAGAAAGATAGGATGGCCTCTGTAATTACTGCTTTCTGGGAAGCCTTGGGAAGAGAAGATCAAGAGAAGAGCTTATTAAGAAAGAAGAAAGCACTTGGCATAGGTTCAAATGTAATTCAGCCTGAGTACAGCTTTAAGATGTCAAGGAACAATATTGAAATTTAATTTAAAAAAAACCAACCCAACCAACCAGACACACTTGAGGAAAAATCATCTGGGAGCAGAGCATCAGCTCAGCTCCTGCTTCATCCTCTACCCTGAACACCAGAAAATGAAGGGATGTAATAGGTCATCTCTCATCCTCACCACATGTGACGTGGTGAGCTGCACATTAAGCCTTCCTGATGTAAACACACCATCCAGTGGCTGGCATCATGCCCAGGCAGGGAAGGGACTATAAGTAAATGAATCAGTGGCACCTTGACCTTGTTTTGTTTTGGAAGCTATCAAAAGAGTGTCACTGTGGTCAGCTGATTTAATCCAACAGAAGGTGGACTTTTGGAAGAGGGAGACCAAAGCTATTCCATCTGAGGAGATACTGCAAGAGGAACTGTTTCAGTCTACGAGGCTGAACCTAATTATCTGCCCAATAATCAGACAATCTTTTTTTTCTCTTATTCCATGCCAGCTGTCTGAAAGCAGGAGGGGGAAGAATTGGCTTCTCCCCACATAAAAACACCCCACATGGAAGATGTGTCCTTGCCTGGGCTTTCTGTAGGTAGCAGTCCAATTAAAGACCTTTTCCATGCTTAAAAGCATTCAAGAACAGGGAGAGAACAGCTCTCATCCTGCTTTGGATCTGATGGGAAACATTTCACACCTGTGAGGCTTTGAACATTAGAACATTAAGAAGTGTGTTTAGCTCCTTATTCCAGGGTTTCCTACTGCCTGATGTTCAAAGATTGGCAGGAAAACAGGGGAAGGACACAAACCAAGTCAAGTTGGTTCACACTTTGGTTTTCCAGGGTGAAGCACTGGGGGTAAGCAAACTAACATTCACCTGATACAATCTTGCAACTCATGGTGATGGGCTGGAAGGATTTTCCTGGTGACTCTGCAGGGCTTGGACTCTGACCTTGAGGCACTATTTTACAGCTAGCTGCAATGGGTTGAAAAGCTGAATTTCCATGAGAGCCAAAGGCAACTTTCTGGGTGGCTAACTTGGTGGGAGTCCGTTCTAGCGAAGATGGCAGGGAATAAAACGCGGCATGTCTTTCGGGTTCAGCATTCCCAGGGAATCCTGATTGAAACAGGGAAAAGAAGAGAAATAGTTCTTAGGCTGAGACATCTAATTCCTCGCTGTGCTTGTCTACACAAAACAAAACTCAGGTATGACACAGATGGAAGGAAAGGAAGGAAAAGCAGAAGCAGAAGAAGCAGAAGAAGAAGAAGGAAAAGCAGAAGAAGCAGAAGAAGAAGAAGGAAAAGCAGAAGAAGCAGAAGAAGAAGAAGGAAAAGCAGAAGAAGCAGAA
>JANHGL010009197.1:0-13479 GCA_024611195.1 Ceyx melanurus | reverse complement strand
GAAGAAGAAGGAAAAGCAGAAGAAGAAAAAGGAAAAGCAATGGGTGGGCAGACTGAATGGGGAGAAAGACTGTTAAGGGGGTTCCTCCTGCACAAGCCTGTTGGATTTGTCTCTGACCAGAAGAATAAAATGCTCCCAGGCACTGCCTGTTCAGCTGTGGCAGGTGATCAGCCACTTCCACATTTTCCTAGAATGCCTCTTCCATGGAGCAAAAGCTGCTAATAGTTTCAAGTGTTTGCTGTTGGGGGTCCATGGGATTAAGGTTGGATCTCCTTGACAGAACCTTGCAGTTTGGATTAAGAGCATGTGGAGATCACCTCCTGCCTTTTCAACTGGATTAAGGAATTCACCTTTTTGATGTAGGAGGAGACAAATTAACCTGCAGCTGATCAGAGAAGCCACTGCCTGTCAGTGTAAGAAAGAGGCAAGTTCACTTCCCTCCTGTTGACTGCTCACCTAAAAGCGCTCCTATCTTCCTAGCTGAATAAAAACCCTGTGCATTTAAAATCTGCTGGTGTTTCTGCTTTATTGGCCACAAGAAAATACTGCATTTGAACAGTGGAAATTCTTCTTGCTGAGCCAGAACACTGCCAGTGGCATCATAGCACCCACCAGACAGTGCACCACACAAGTCACCAGCTGAAAGCCAGTCCTTGAACACAGGAGTGCCAGGATCAATCAAGAAAGGCATCAGGCCCTGTTGCATGCAGCTCTACTTTGAAATATCAAGTTGCATTTTCCAGCAAGTTTCTCACACTAAAAGATGCAGACCATAAGACACCCTTTGTTTCTCAGCCCAGTTAACCAAGGTCTGTTGTACAAAGCCTTGACACTGCTGATTCCAGAGCAGAATGCTGACAGAGGCACAATTCTTCATAGACATCAAACCAGTGTGCCCAAGGGGCCAGCAAGAGCTTGTTTCAGGCCAGTTAAATGATCACAAGGCATCAGCCACTGCCCCTGTGCAGCAGGAGCTGCATCTCCTGATGCAGAAGAAGGTGAGGATGAGACTGTGACACACATTGGTGCCACCGCTCAAACACACACCATGTTTTTTTCCACTCTGTTCTTCACAGTTGTGGAGTCATTTCTGTTCCCACACAGTCAACTCATGTGAGGCACCAACAGACATAACCAAACACAGCACTAGACCAACTCCTTCAATGTGTACAGAGCCCCCAGAAACACTCAGAATCCTAAAAAACCTTCTGAAAAGAGCCTGCCAAGAATCAAACTCCCAAGTGCTATTCAGCAACCTTTTTTTGCCAACTGCATCTGCTGCAGCAAGCTCCATATTCACTATGTTTAGCAAATCAGAGACCACTCAGATCACTCCAGGTTCTAAAAAAAAAACCCAAGCAAACCACAAAACAAAAAAACACCCTCCTAAAAAAGCACCAAAAAAAAAACCCCAAACCAACCAAAACCTAAAGAAACCATAAAAATGTCTGGATTCCTTTTTATATTACACTGAGGAAACAACCATCTGGGGTGAGGAAGGAGCAGGAGGTAGCAACTAGCAACCTTTAAGGCACAAGAGCAAGTAAAAGGAGGTGTCCAGAAGAGCTGAAGTTGCAGAAAGCTGAATTTCACCAGCACCCCTTGGCTTTACCTTTGTCCACAGAAGCATCTGGGCTGGAATCTCTCAGCTGTTTAATTGGAGAAGAAGCTTTGACTGGTGCTGGGATGTTCAGTGGCAGGGGCAAAGATGTAGGAACATCAGAAAGGTCAGACTCTGAGGACTGGGAGAAGAGATACTCCTCGCCAAGGGAATGCCTGTGGAGCTCCACATCCACCACCTGACACACAGAAGACAACACATGCCATTAATATTTGGTAGCTGGGTAAATTAAAATATAAAATGAAAACAATAATGCTTTTTTTTTCCCTCTCTCCCTCTCCTGTGTAAAATTTATTTCAGGGACATGCCCCAGAGGTCCAGCAGCACCTGAGCCAAGACAAAAGCCTTGCAAAATTGAACCCTCACTGTAATAAAAAGCAAACAAAAATAAACAAACTCACATCTCTCAGTCCATAGGGAAGTCTAACTAGTGAACTCTGGAAGGAATGCAGAGCATCCCACTAAGGAAAGGGCTGCAAACCCCCTCAGGGACAGGCACCAAACAGCAGCTGGCTCTTTTCTGCCTTTTTGGATAAGGCTTTAGAGAAACACACCACGTTAGCTACTCTTCAGAAGGGTTCTGTAATCACAGGAGACATCTCACATTCACATTTTCTCAGGCTGAAAAGCTGAAGGAATGCAAGTTCACCATAAAAATATCCTTTCACTACAATACAAGGGGAAAATAACACCAAGAAACCCACCATTTTATAAGTTACTGACTCATTTATTTTATTTTAAGAGTTCCTTCTCCATGAAGATACTGCATTTTGGCAGGTGCAGAAACTCAGATGTACTTAAGCCACTGCAAGATTTCAGCAGAATATTTGGGTGAGCCCTTTAACTGGGGAGATTTGCAGCACATCACAATGCAAATCAAGACATTTGATACCAGGAGCTCCACAAAGAATTAAAAAACTTAAAACTCTAGTCCAAGTTAAGTGCTTGATGAAAGAAGAACTGGAAACAGCCTGAACTAGAAAAGGAGAAGAAAAGTAACCCAACTGACTGTGCTCATGAATAGTGACAAGATGTCACAATCATTTCATTTATCATTCCAGAACTGGTGAAAGCAAAGGGCTCTGACTCTGTGCTCACTCCTGTCTTTCTCTTTTTAAACACCCTTAAGGAAAACCAAGTACTCTTAAGGAAAAACAAGTAGAAAATCCATCCCATAATCCACCCACTCACCGTTTCTGCACCAAGGGTCTGCAGGCCTGTGTAGGTCCTGTCCAGCTGGATAAAAAAACAATCTGCATTAGCTAGGGCAAAGCAATTTATTAGTTGCAATGTACAATGCTATTTGTTTGAAAGGAGTTGAAACTATGTAAGCTGAGCAGCAGATGATTCAATTTTTTAAGGCCACAGGGTCAGAAATTTGTGTGTTAAGTAGCCTTCTCTTCTGGAAAACAACAGGCCAACCATGAGCCAAAGCCCACACTAGAGGAGGAAGGAAAAGCTGAAGGAAATAGGGATAGAATCACCTCTCCTGATCTGCTGGCCACACTCCTCCTGATGCATCACCTCCCAGCAGCTCAGTATGAGAGCAGCAGAGATTTGCTGATTTCAGCCCCTGCTTGCTCAGTTTTCTTCTGTAGTCTGAGCTCCTTTTGCTGCACAAAGCCCATCATGCTGTTTCTCCCCAAGTTCTATCTCTATTCTACCAAATATCTGCATTAAATATCCCAAAATAGCCAAGAACATTCCCACCCTTCTCTACTGTCCATATCTGGGGTTACAATGAGGTATCTACATCAGCAGGAAATTAATTCAAGCAGGACTGCTCATTTTAATCACCTTTCCCTCAAACATTTTGTTCAGATACCTTCAAATTATGGATGATATCAATCCTCTTGTTCTGGCTGTCCTTGAAGTGTATCTGGACTCTCACAGGGAATTCTCCCCAGCCTCTCCTGGTCAGATGAAATGGAGGTTCTCTGGAAACAAGTAGGGATTTACATTTTGGATGCAGAAGTGGCAAAGCTTTCACCTGCCTCTTTTCCAGAAAGTTAAAAACTGCTTTTCTAGCTGACAACTGAAGCTATCTTCAGACCTGCTATTCAGCACAGTGAATGCAATCACAGGGAGATTTTTTTTGGCTTTGGACAGCTGAAAACATATTATTTTGCAGAAGGGGACAGGGAAGAAAATGCTAAAATCCTGTTGGATGAGTAAATAAGCATCATGAGAAGAAAAAAAACCCAAAAGCTGTGTAATGCCAAATGAAAAATACTTGTTTCCAAGCCACAAGTCAGCTGCAAGGTGAGTTTCAAGGCAATCCCTTCCTGCTAGTCCCTATCCAGCAGCAAGAAGGCAGAGGCTGCACATGACACCAGGAGAACAGAGGCAGCACCAAAAAGCCAACTCAACCACTGTCATTCTCCCAGCTGAATCAGGAGGGTGAATTTACTTCTAACATATTATTGTTTTCTCTGTATTCCAGCTTGTTGTTGCTGTAAATCCCAAAGGTAGTTTTGCAACTAAAACAAAACCCTGCAAGAGGTTTAAAGGATTTTTTTTAGTGCAGAACATGAATGTTCAACTATGATGACTGAGACTGAGCAACAAGAAATCAATTAACCTGACAGGATTAAAAGAGAAGGCAAAAAGCAGTGACATCAGATACTGGAAACTGAGAAAGGCACAAAAAGCAGCTAAGTGTAAGTTATACAAGACAAAAGAGTTTGTTTTCATCCTCCTCAGGACATTACTGAGCTACATCAACACTCCATATTTCAGATGAATCCTTCTGGAGTTGCTTTCAGCAGTTTAATTTTGCCATTCTGCAGCCAGGCAGTTTCCCCACCCTACAGCTGGATGCGGCTGAATATCTCATGGAGAAAAATTTCCTTGTCAAAGGAGCAAAAGGCTGAGAGGGCACCTCCCTGCTGCAGGCAACAGGGACCTGACCCTGCTCATCTCACCAGAGTCACAGCTTGGAACACAGGTTTGGGAGAGGACAGAGAAGCTGCCCTGTTTCTGTAGCACCAGTCTCCTGATGGGGAATTCTCTGAAGGATGAAGCCAATGCCACTGATGAGACAGAGGAGGAATATTTGGGAGAGGGATACAATTTCTTGCTCAAATGCACATCATGAAAACTATGAGTAAAACAGCTTTCTGAGATTCCTCTTTTCCACAGGAGGTAGAAAATCTCTTTTAGCAGCAGAAGTCTAACCTGTGCAACACATACAGGAGATGCACCAAGGTGCATGAATAACATGAAAAGCAAAAACTGGCTGCTTTTTCTCAGCAGGAAATTAAAGATTAATACCAAACTGTTTGGTACACCTGCTACATCAAAGCTAATTTATTTGTAGTCTTATTTGGGAGCAAGTCAAGCCACAGCAGAGGTTAAAAGCAGGCATGGAATAGCAGAAAGAAAGCAAAGCCAGAAAAAGAAGCTGCTAACTTTCTAAGAAACTTGGCACTGGAAGTCTGGCAAGCATGGAGACTGGCATAGTGACTGGAATAATTCTGTATTACCTCACTTCTACCAGGTCATTAGGTTTGTAACTGGGATGGAGGAAGAACCAAACTTTCTTGACAAAATGATTTATGCTGGGTTCCCTCCGAGAGCCTCTGACATACACCATCCACTTGTGGGTTGACTGGTCATTTTCTTCTCTCTTGTCAGGGGGAATGTACCTGGCAAAGACATTACAAAACAGACACAAGGTAAAAATACCAAACACATACCACAAAACGTATCTGGGGAAAGATAGGCAAAAAAAACCCCAACGTAATATATATAAATATATATATAAACAACTACTAAGACACCTTTTCCACCCCCAAAAAAACCTGATGCAGACAAGGATGGCACCCTTGGCCACAACACCTCAAGCTGTGACAGCCTAGCAATTTAATCTTCTGATTTCAAGCTTCCATTCCATTTCACCCTGCAACAAAAGGCCACCCCTCAGAGCCTGGGTACTAACTTGGAGACGTTGCCAACCACAATAGTTTTCTTCACATACAGCCTGGAAGTTTCATCATTTGCCACTCCAGCATTTCGTTGTCCTGCTTTTTGAGAGCTTGAAACACCCGAACTGTCCTGAGGGTAGGGGAAGAAAACAGGCAAACAAAACAAAAAAAACCAAACATTCCTCTTAAACATCGTGCTGGGAAAGTAAGATGCTGCTAAAAAACAAAGGAAAGCTGCAGAGTTAAATGAGACTGACAATGAATCATCCCTCCAATGACTTCTAGGCACATTTAAGCCACTGAGGCACACAGCAGTGATGTGCTACCTGGCCAAGTGTACCCTGCATGGCATGACTGAGCACACATCATGAGCCATGCCATGGAGCTGAGCCATCATTTCAGCTTGTCCTTCCAAAGCACTGCCACTGCACTGTCAGAAAACAATCACCAAGCACTGCTAGAGTGGAACTGTGGTGGTACTGGTGAGAAACAAAGATCTTGCTCTTGCCTCCAGGGGAAAAAACGTGTTGTATTGGCATGGTGAGTCACAATATAGGTGGGTCCATGTTATATATTGTGTTATATATTGATTTTCTGCAGGGTTTCAGCAAGCTCAGCAGAGGAAGAAGCACTGCTCTTTCTGACATGTGTTACTACATCTCATTTAGCAGCAGAATTCATGCCATGAGATATAGGCAGCCCTGCCTGGGGTTGGGGGGGCTGCACCCCTCTGCAGTCCCAAGGCTTAAAGGGACTGAAAGGAAACCAAAGAGTTTTGTCTCTCCTAAGACACCTGCAGCCAGGGATAGTCTCCCTAGCAGGGCTAAGTGCAGCCAGCAGATGAAGTGGTTCTGCAGCTGCACAATGAGCCACCAAGGGAACAGATCCAGGTCAAAAACAAGCCAGAAAAAGAAATACAGGCAAACAGTGGAAGAATGGAAGTATTCTGAACCTGGGTCAGTCTGGTTCAGCTAAGCAAATGGTGGTATTAGCACAACAGCAAGCAGCACACGGAGGGAAAAACACCTCAACACACACCCAGGCTCCACCAGTTCAGGCTGCCTGGGTGAGCTAATCCACTGGTGTCTGTGTTTTCATCACAAGAGGCCAAACCTCACACTCTGGTGGTTCAACCACCCTAGGCAGCACAGTCCCCACAGGCAGGCGGGGCCAGGCAGCAGCATTACTTCTTACAAACCCTGCTAGGAGTGACAAGTGCTGCTCTTCTCTCCAGGCCCTCCCTGACCTGCACAAGCCCTTCTCAAGCTGTGGAGCAGCTCCTTGCCTACAGGCTACCAATAGAGACAGGGGCAGAAGGCTGTGCTGACCTCTCTGCTAGGCAAGACAGAGGTAAGAGGAGTTACCCAAGTTGCATACACTTCAGTTTAGCCTTACAGCAAAGCCAGGCTGAGAGGGTGGGAAGAAGCAGTTGGAGAGGGTTAAGAAACACATCTTCAGCAAGGTGAGTGAAAACATGAAGAGCTCCTGGTGCCAGCACTGAGTCCAGACAGAGCACAAACCTCCAACAACTCGACTCTACCCCTGGAGTTTTACTTTACCCGGCCAGTATTTCTGCTCTGTCTCTGGTCCAGGCTGTTTGTCAGCCGCTCATCTGCATCCAAGTTGCCATTGTCCTTGTCCAGGAGAAAGTCATTGTGCTGGGACAGTGAGTCACTCTCAGAGTGGTTGGCAGATGGAGTGTCTGAGCCCTGGTTAGCTGGAGATGAGGATCTGGAGGGTGATTCCAAGAACTTCTTGATTGAAGGGTGATTAAGAATTGTCGCGTCGCATGACCTGGTGCCCTGCAACAAAAGGAGCAGGCAGATCCAGTCACTATTTCCCCTTCAGCCCAGGATAAAATGAAGCTGTGCCAGGAGAGAAAAGTCAACGTATGAAGAAAGAGCAAATATTTCATCAGCTGCCCTGCAACAGAAGCATATGCCATGGAAGAGAACAGCTTCAAATGGCTCTACAGGAACAGCATCTCAAATTGAATCTGTTCCTTTAGACCCTTCTGATCTCTGAAACCCACCTGGCTTTGGAAAGCAGGACTGCAGCCTGATCCAGCACCTAGAATGTCCCTTGGAAAAGAACATCTTCCCTCCCTGTGCAGACACCACAAAGGTCAGAACTGCCAGATTCTTGTAGGCAAGAGGGTGTGTAAATGCATCATGCTTCTGAGGTTTGATACTCACTGGCAGGCTTGTCAATGCCTGTGAGGCAAGTGACATGTACTAGCACCCTGTCTGCTCCCAGAGCTTAGCAGAAGATCAAGGATAATGTGCCTAGGCAAGCTTGCAAACTTTCCCCAAAATGGACATCTTACAGCTAATCTTGGATCCTCCTAAACCTGCAGGGTGGAGGACAGAGCAGAGGAGAGTTGGAGAGTTTAATTATCTTTTGGGTTTTTCTCATGACTGTGATAAAGACCCTTTTTCTTCCCTGCCTGTGTTTGCTTTTAACCCCATAAATAGCAAGAAAAATACCCATCAAAGTTCACCTGTCACCTTGGTTTGATGACAAAGTCAGCAGAGATTCCCTTCTGCCAGTAGAGCACAGACAGACAGACAGGCTCACTGCAGCTCCTGAAGCCACAGGCTGACAGAGAGTTGCACTGACAGACTGACAGCTTTTCCTGCAGGCAGCATCAGCTAAAAGGGGTTTTATTCTTCCCTGCCCAAAACCTGCTCAGCCAGGCTGGCACAATCATGGGGAGGGGGTATAAATGAAAAAATAAATGAAAAAAATGGATTTGTGTCGTTGGTTGTTTGATTTTTTATTGGTGTTTTGGTTTGTTTTTTCCTTTGCGGGGTTATTTTTAATCCACATAAACTCCCTGATCCAAAATTCTGCCAAAATGATGGAAGGGGGTGGCACATGGACAGGCACTGGCACTGCAGAACTGCCCCTTGAGAGGTGGCAGCAGGAGTGGAGTTAAAACACTGTCCCACCTTGGACTTGAAAGGTTCATTTGAGAGCTTTCTTTCCAGTTGGCCATTAGGCACAAGAACAAAGCAATTACCAACTTTCATTTAACTGCTTAAGAGATTGATATCTATATCTGCAGCAGCAGGGACACACACCCAATACAACCAAAAAAACCCCCAAACTAATTCTCCACCAAGAAAGCAGCTTTTTTTTCATCTCCAGACAAGTAAAATGACCAACATCTTCACTAATTTGTGGGAAAACTTAATAAACTAATAATGTGGAATCTTGAGCTTCAAAACCCCAGCAGCAATGGGCTGAAGAAGTGTTTATATTTATGAAAACAGGTTGGGAATTTGCAAGCAGTTCTAAATTCAAACTACAAAGACTCCCCTTCTACCAGAAACAAGAAAATCCTTCACTGCAAAGTCCAACGTGGATGAACTACACCTTAAAAGCAGACAACAGAGAAAACTGAATCCAGTCACAATTTCAAAATCAAAAGAGCATAGATTTTGAATTGAAAAATTAAAAATGCAGTTGGAGACTTCACACCAACCACAAGCTCCCAACAACAACAGGAAAACTAAACAAAGCAAGGATGCACCAGTAAGTTTGGGGAATACTTTTAAACAATTACAAAAGTTGTTATTTCTGGCAAGTGTGAAAACCAGCAAGGAAAAAACAAACACTCTGCACAGCAGAACAAGGGGCAGCACAGCTCTTGCTGACCCATGATGAGGTTGGATGGAAGGACTTCCAAAGACCACAACCTGGCTCACATTCGTCAGCCACCTAGACAAAAATCAAGGTATGGAAGAGTGGTCTCCAGGCCTCCCAAACCCTTTGCAACTCCAGCTGCTCAGCCTGCATTCAGGGAGGGAAAAACAAGCTGGTTTTACCTCACTCCACATCTTCCCTGAAGTATAAACCATTGCTCAGGAGAGAAATTCTGATAGGGCCAGGTTGGCAGCACCCACCTACAGCTTCCAACTATCAGCTCAGATCTTGACTGGAAATTGGATCAACTCCCTGAATTGAAAAGCTTGTAACTGAATCCTACAGTGGTAGTGAATGACCTGTCAATTAGGAGCCTGAAGGAGTCATGAACACCCTGGGATTACCTGCCCATGAAGGACAGAGTGCTCAGAGCTGAGGTTTAACTAACAGGGTTTAGAGGTTTTTCTTAATCCCCTTGTGATTTTTTTTTTTCATCTCTGCAGTTATCTCTTTGATCTACCTCCTGCAGTTGTGCTGCCAGCAAGCTTTTCACCAAACAGACTGGCTGCCAAGGTAAAGGGAGGAAGATTTCATAGCATCTCCCACCCTTGATTTTTATTTTCCCGAGAAGTTCCAAGCTCACCTGCTTCCACTCTCCTCCTGTGAAACGGGAAAACACTGTGTGGAAAAACCCACATCTCAAAACCAACCATCAGCCAAACAGCCAGCCAGCTACACCCCTTCCTCTGCAAATATTCCTTAAGGTCTTATTAATCCCAAAGTCCTTTATTTTTTTACCTCTCCAGCTTTCAGGAGACCAGCAGATGCATAATAGTTGGCCACAATGCAGGCACGCAGCTTATCCATCATCCTCCTTGCTTCAATCAGGCGCTAGGGAAAGAAAGAGTAACACAAAGTTAGGGGGTAACCACTGCAGCAATGCCCCCCCTAAACCCCTAAGACACTAGGGTGCTACGTGGTTATTAAGAACAAAATGTTTATACCTGATCTATAACTTCAATTTCATGCTCTTTACTCTTCATTTCCACAGCAAACTGTTCTTTGATAATGGTCTCGATCTTCTGCACAGCAACATCTCGAGCTGTACAAGGCCAGACATGGAAAAGAAAGAAGGAGGAAGTATTTGTATTTCTATTTTTGAGGTAGAAAACAAGAAAGGTCAGAAATCATTCTGGAGGGAGAAGTGAAGGGACAGCAAGTTCAGCACACGCAGACAAAAAAAAGAAAGAAGGAAGGATCATTTTTCTGCAGAAGAAAGTGATTTAACAAAAACCACATGTATCTTTAAAAAGTGGGCTTATGTGCAGAGCTATTTTTCCCTTTTTAGGTCTGGGAGGGCACATAACAGAAGATGGGAAGAACAGGAGCCGTCTGTTTAGCTGTCTCAGTAAAGCTGTAAACAGTAGGAGCAGAGCTGGGATGTGCCACAGCCAGGCCACCAACACCATGTGCATTCCTCTGCTCCCTCTTGGCCTGCTTCACACCCACAAAACTCACACCCCATCACATAGCAGTAAAAAAGCCAATTAAGATTCTTGATGTTCAGCACTGGCACCAAGTGCTGCTGGAAATGGGCTCTGGGCTGCCTGCAGACCTTTCATTACCCACACAGCAATGGCTTCACCAAAAGCTGGGCCACCTCTTCCCAATTCCCCTTCCAGCACAGCAGGCAAAAATGTTCAGCCTTTCAGCAGGAGTTTGTTGACCTCAGTGGAAAGCATGTAGTTTAATATTTCCAACTGTGCAAAGGCCTGATGGGGAATTAGCAGCTAAGAACTGAACTGAGGTCTTAATGTGTTTTGCTAGCACATGTATAAACACAGGAAGGACAACTCTTGTTGCTCTCTGGACCTTAATATTGCTTTGGGTCACCTCCATGATACCCAGGGGGGTTCAAACAGCACCTCTTGTTATCTAAGCAAGAAGTGGGAGAAGCAGGAATTGTGCTTTCTAGAGGAAAGCCTGGAAAAGGACCTCCAGGCTGTGTCAGAGTCCAGTGATCCCACTGCCACAGCCTGGGTTGCTCTGAAAGAATCCCACAGTGTTCCTGCATGGAACAGCACTGAGCTTTGGAGCTTCAGAGGAAGTTGTGCTAATGGGTAAATATCTGTTTGAAGGGCTTTCTAATATTCCAACAGAAAGAGTAAACAAAAGCAAGGCAAATCTTTGTGGTATGTTCCTGCCAGCATAGCTAATTTTCCTGTCTGATCAACTATCTGCAACAAGAGTGAGGTGACAGGTGCTTCCGTGTGCAACAGGGGTGTCCTCAATACTTTCCACTTCTTTCCAGATACTCATAGATATATATTCCAGGAGCAGAAACAGCTCAAGCCAACCCTGAAACAGAATGATGGCTGGATTGGTAGGAGTAATGCAAAATTCAAACCCAGAGGGAGACAAATTTTCCACCAGCCACCAACACCATGGTGAGGAGATTCTCATACACTTAAAATAAGCCTCAAGAGATGAAGGTGTGAGATGCACAGGTCAAACTGGGACAACTGCCTCCCTTCCCAAGACTGATTCCATGCAACACCAGCATTAAGGCAAATGAAAGCACTTTAGGATTTGTGGTTTTGTTACAAGAGGCTTTTGAGAGCCTTTTCATGTTTTTTCCCAGCTTAGCATCAACCACAGTCCCTAATTAAGATGATGTCAGGGAAATTTGGATACTAGGAAATCTATCAGAATTGAAGATCTTCCAAGAGAGGAAGAAAGAACCCCATTTGGAGGAATCACCTGGACAGAAAATTCACTTTGGCAAGCACAGTTTTGCAAGGCCCTGAGATTTTGCCTGCTAAATATTAAGGAAAAGTTGCTTCAGAAGAGGATTAAAACCCCATCTGCAGTCTCTGGGACACTTCACCACAGAGAGAGGTGACCTCTGACAGCCAGGCAGGACAAGCAGCTGAGAGCAGTGACACTCATGTGCCGTGGCCAGATGCAGCACAGCTCCACTGGCAGGGCCCCTGGCATACAGGACCTGCCCTGTAACACATTTAACCCAGAGTCCAGCCTCCTCAGACTCATCCAGCTCCAAAACATCACCCACGAAGCCATCATCTGCCCCTCTCTAACTGGCAGCTCTGGCATCCTGCCCTGTTCCTGGATCTTCTTCAGATCCCACAGCCAGCTTTGCTTTTCTCACCTCCCTGCTCAGCAGCTCCTCCCATCACGATCCTCTCCTGAGCTGTGCCATGCCAGAAATCACCAGCCTACTCCCTGTCCCAGGGGCAAGAAGCTCTACTCTCATTTGCCCAGAGACAACTGCAACCTGTCCCAGGCACCCTGCCAGCAGGCTGGCTCCCAAAGCACACCCGACAGTGCCAAACACAAACCTACTCACCCAGCTACTCCCTTCTCCACTGTTTTTCTTTATCCACCTTCCCTCCAGCTGGGCAGCTGCTCCCATTTGCATCTCCAAAGCCCCTTCCTTCTCCCCAGCTCATCCCTTCTTCACTGGACCTGCCTGCTCTTGCCAAACACCTGTCATCTTCCAAACAAGCCACAAACCAGATGCAGAGCTTGGAGTGCATCTCAGCGTGGCCAACTGCTGGGAAGATGCAAATACTTCAGCAAGCAACAGGAATCAAAGCACCTGGCTGGGGCACCAGACAACTGGTGCTGCAGCTGCCACGATGCACCCAAAGCAGTGTCCTCGCTCTTCGTTTGGCCATGGAGAGGTGTCACCACCTCCCTTCCTCACCCTCTGCCCCTCTCTGGAGATGTCTGCAGACAAGACACACGGATCTCCAGCACTGGCCACCAGGGAGACCCGCGGCAGCCCCCACCTGACTGCTCAGCTGCTTTGTGCCGCTTGCTGGGGTGCGTGACGGTGATCTCCTCGTAGTCAGGGTCCTTCTCTGCGATCACTCTCTTGATCCCAGACATGTTCTCCTCACTACTCCACCGAGAGGAAAAAGAAACCCAACATTAATGACACCCACAACAACCTTCAGTCTGGGCTTCAACCTCTCACCACGCTGGGACACCCTCGGCACCGGCACCACCACCACCCCCGAGGTGGGAGCTGCCCCCAAACCCGCGGGGAGACACCGTGACAGGCTCCGGCCGCGCGTCGACACCTCAGCACCGACCCGCGACCCTCGAAGGGCTTCCCCCAGGGAAGAAGCAGCCAGTGCCCGGTGCGGCCCCTCTGAGGCGGGAGTGCAGCACGGCAGACACAGGCCGGGCCCCCCAGGCTACCGCCGCTTGCCTCCCAAGGGGCAGCACCTGAAGGGTGGCGGTAGTGAGGTGGTTGTT
>JANHGL010009196.1:0-24283 GCA_024611195.1 Ceyx melanurus | reverse complement strand
ACCACCAAAATAGAAATAAACAAACAAAAATCAACCAAACCAGAAAATCAAATGGTTGGACTTGATGATCCAAAGGGTCTTTTCCAACCTGAATGAATGATTCGGTGAAATCCAATCCAAGGAAGCAGGAGCCCTGTTTTTCTCCCCAGTGCACACAGATTGCAATAGTTTTAAGAGTGAAAACTCCAGACTTCAGGATTTCATAACCCCCACCTACTTTGATAGTGAAAACACATCTTTGCCTGACCCAGAAATCAAGTGGCTATTGAAATTAAAGCGAAAACCAGGTAGGGGGGGGAAGGAAAAGACAAAACATTCCATCAGAAACGAATCCAGCTATGCAGGAAAAGGGTCATATTTGGAAGAAAAACCACTATTTTTTAATCTGAGAAATTAATTTCAGCTCCTTTTTATCTGAGAAATGAACGTGGAAAGGTTTCAGCTGCTCCTACTGCAATAGCTACACTCCAACTGGGGAGACAAGGGACTTGGAAGTGTTTTGCACATGAGTCACCCAGGTCTGGATCTGCTCTTGGCACTTCAGAAAGACAAATCAGAGTGCATCCATTTCCCCCCTTTATATTAAATTGACTTTTCTCTGCGTAGCCTCCCCGAAGCCAAACAGCTAACGCCAAACTCAACTGCCAAATCTGAGTGCAAAGTTTCTCCCTCCTCCAGTGAGGAGCAGCCAAACCCCAGAATGAATTCTGGAGGAAGTTCTGGGGTTTCTTTTCCTTTCAAAAATCCAATACACAAATCCTAAAGCCGAGCTGGGTGTCTCCAGATGACCCACAAATGAACTAAGAGCCACGTTAGGAGCACGCAACAGCCTCTGGGCACCACCACAGCCACAGCTCCAGTTGCAAAGAGGTTCAGCAGCTGGATGATGCCAGACAGGCTCCCCTCGGGGTGCCTCTGGGTGCAGCAGCCTGGTTTGGCAGCACCCTTGGGGGCATCACTCACGTTCATGACGGAGTTGATCTCGGCCACGGCCTCGTCGTCGGTGGGGAACTGGTAGATCTGCACACCATTGCTGACCAGCTCGCTCATGATCTTGATCTTGAACTTGTGCAGCTCACTCTTGGAGATGGTGTCTGCTTTGGCAATGATGGGGATGATGTTCACCTGCAGGGACAGGGAGGGAAACCCCCCCGGGTCAGCAGCAGCCACCTATTGGGGTCTGGCAGAGAGATGGGGACTGAGTGTGGAGCAGGGTTTGGTGGGACAGGCCATGGAGTGGTGGTTTGAAACTAAAAGAGGAATATTTAGACTATAAGGAAGATATTTTAGCTGCTGAGGGTGGTGAGAGGCTGTCCCAGGCTGCCCAGAGAGGTGGTGGCTGCCCCATCCCTGGCACCACCCCAGGGGAGGTTGGGGGGACTCTGAGCACCCTACTCTGGCTGCAGATGCCCCTGCTCCCTGCAGGGGGGTTGGACTGGGTGACCTTGAGAGGTCCCTTCCCACCCAAACCAGGCTGTGATTCAGCTGAGGGAGCAGCTCTGCCAGGAGCAGGGTGCCCATGGGGTGACCCAAGTCCCATCCCAGTGGCTGCTTCACATTCCATCACTCCCCGTTGTGCTCGTGAGCTGCAGCACAAGCTGAACACTAGAGGGAAGAGTTTTCCAGGACTCATTTGGCTACAAGACCTCCAGGCAAACACCCTGGGCTAGATACAGGAGGAGCAGATCAAAGTGCTGCCCTCAGCCCTGTGTTTGGTTCCACAGGGAGGGAGGCAGAGGCAGCAGAGCTGTCACAGCCCCAGGTTCACCCACCTTCTCCTGGCTGTGCTGCCAAGATGCTTGACAAGACAAGGCAAGGCTGTGGTGCTGCAGTGAGCTGATGAGAAGCCTTCTCATGCTGAAGCAGAAAGAGCAGGGACTCCTGAGACAGAATCCCAGCATTGTAGGGGCTGGAAGGGACCCCTGAAGATGCTCTGGTGCCACCCCCCTGCTCCAGAGCAGGGGGTTGGGAATCTCTCCAGAGATGAGATGAGAGGAAAGGTCTGATTTAAGCTTTCCCACCAGCCAAGGCTTTCTGTCCTCCAGAGCAGACATTCACAGCAACCATCTAGTCTCCAATTAAAATGAATGACTTTGCTTTCCCACCTCAAGTTCTCTTTGTAGCTCAGTGGGGTTTTTTTCCCAACCTTCCTGGGTTTTCTCCCCCTTCTGCTTTAGCACTTCACTGAACACAAGAACATTTACTCTCTCCAGAAGGAAATCACCTGAATTTGCTCATTGCAAATCAACCCCAGAGGAGAAATTCCTCCTTTTTCTCAGCCACTGACTTGGCCTCTTTCTCCGAGGAGCACAGACTGCCACAGGAGGAGGTCTGCTGCTCACACCACTCCTTGCCAGGTCAATGCCCTCATTAGGAAGGTAGGAAAGGGCCATGAGCACAGCCAGGTGCCTCCCTGACCTGCTCTGAGCTGAGCAGGCTCCATCCACCACCTCTCACCCACACAGGGTCAGCTCAGGGCTCATGGGCAGCGAGGGGAAAGATGCTGCCAGGGAGCTGCTGTGTGCAGGGTTTCCCCCTCCAGCCATGCTGACAAACCAGCACAGAGGCAATTTTAGCCCGTTTTCAGACAGTCTAAGCAATTCCACCCTCTCCTTCCACAAAGCACCACCTCTCACAGCAAGGCAGGGGGTGCAGAGCCTGCAGCTTGGCCTGGCACCACCAGCAGCAGCAGAAGACAGGCTCTGTGGTCACAGATGTGCTCAAAGAAGGTGCAAACCAAGGCTGGCTCAAATCCTCTCCAGCCAGGCCCCTCACGTTTTGAAGCAGCAACTCAGTCAGCACTGAGCTCAGGACCCCAAAATGGTTTTATATGTCCAGTATCCAACAGCCAACCCAACCCAGTGGAGGGCTGGATGGGGTGTTTGGGGTTATCTCCCTCCTCCTCTCCTCTTCCCCTGACCTCTTAAATATTGCTGGGTTTCTTTTCCTTCTCCTTCCTCTGATTTTTCACTGGCACTCAGAAGCTGTCTCACTCTGGAATGAGCTCATCCCTTTACAACACAGAGGAAGGATGGAAAAGTTTGGAAATGAAAACAAAGGAGGAACAAGATGCTACTAGAGCTGCAGGTCTAATCCTGCTCTCCCACAGCACCTTCCACACCGTGCAGAGGCCACAGCACACAGCAGGGAGACAAGTGCCAAATGAACTGATGCACAACTAGCTAGAGGAAAACCACCTCTCCTTTACTCACCCTGGACTGATTTGGGTGGGAAGGGACCTTTCAAGGTCATCTGGTGCAGCCCCCTGCAGGGAGCAGGGACATCAGAACTGTGTGAGGTTTCTCTCTCTGCTCTTACACAAATAAGGTTGGTTTGGCTGCAGGCAAAAATCCCAGAGCAACATTCTTCCATCTCATGATGGAGGAGCAATACTGTGTAAGTGAAGAGGTTAACTCCTGGAGTGTCATCCCACGGAGTGGGACAGGGGTGCAGTGTCCTCCTGCCTGGCAGACATCTGCTGGAGCTGGCAGTACAGCCAGAGGAATTCTGTGCTCCAGACCAGACAGTGAACCCACACACACATGCACATAAAATGCACCTCCTCGACCACAGGGTTATTTCTCAGCTCCAAAAATAACCCTTAACAATAACGTGCTGAAAGAAGGCAGCTGGAGGAAAAGAATCCTGCTAATACACTGAGGCTCTGTGCATTGTCCCAGCTGGGCTCTGCCCCATCTCCAGAGTCTTCCCAGATGCAAGGCCCAGAGAAGCCCAGAGGCAACTCCAACCTTGGAAACCAAGCAGCAGAGGCAAAAACTGGCCCCAAAATTCCCCACTTGTCCCACCTTGGATGTGCCAGCTCAGGAAGGACAAGCAGGCACAGCTCGTGACCAGCACCCTCTGCTTGGAAACCCCCCTTGGGGACAGACAACAAGCAGGGAGCCCCACGATGCCCAGGGCAGCAGATGTGGCAGCTGTGCCACCCCTTTCCAGGGCAGGGCTGTGGTTTAAATTGATAAATCACCTCCTTGTCCAATAAGGATGCATTTTTATTTATCTTATTTATGATATTTATTTATCTCCTTGCTTTCCCAGGTTAAATTCCATGGAAAGCCAACCCCTGCCAGGTCATAGGTGCTTCCCACCTACCCACCAGCCAGGTTTCATCAGCCCAGAACCAGCCCTGAAGATGCTGCTGCTCTCTGGCTGCAACTAAACACCCTGACTACAGCTGGTGGTGAGCTCAGCCAAACAAATATTGTGTTACAGCACAATGGAAGGCTCTGTTTACAAACCAGCTTTACCCAGGAGGGATTCTGCAAACTTTACACTGCAAAGTGAGATTCCTGCTTGAAATCATCACCCAGCTTTCCAAAGCCTGCCTGCCACCTGGTGCCAGGCCAGTGGTGTGTGGAAACAGAGGTGTAACCCAGCCAGGTTCCAACAACCCCCTTGTTAAACCACTCTCAAGAGGCTTGAGCCCCCACCACACCCTCCACCTCCAGGGGTTCCACTAAAACCAGGGGCTGCCAGCCACGTGAGGCTGCCCAGGAGGAAAGGCAGGTTCAGGGGTGGTCACAGGGCTGCTGCCGTGACCCTCTGCACGTCACCTCTCTGCTCAGCCACTTGCTGTTCCCAGTCTGGAGGCTGCCTGGGGGTTGCCAACACCCTGCTTGGCTCCACACACACACACACCAGTGGTTCAGGGGGACTGGGAAAGGGGCCTTGCCACGTGCAGAGCCCTGAGGGGTGCCTGGAAAGCACCACGGTGTCCTGGGATGACTCTGGTGCAGAAATGCACCACAAAGCCCTGACACTCAGAGAAGATCCATGGTCTCCACTTGCTCATGCATCTCCACGTGCCAGCCAGTGCAAGGCCATCACACCAGGACATCTGAGAGGTTCTCACACAGTGGTAAGAAGGGAGATGAGAGCAAAGGCATAAAATGACTTCAGAAAGGACTATTAAAGTGGGAGTTCAGAGGTACAAAAGGCCTGCGTGCACATAAGGTTCCCATCTCCATGCAAGGACAAAAGGAGTTATTTTGGTCCTACCCAAGGCCCACATCAAAGGCAGCCATGGGGAGATGTGACAAGCAGAGACTGCAGAAGGAAAGGAAGAAAAAAGCTTTGTGGGACCACCAGCACCAAGGGGGAAACTGTATATAACAAAAAAAAAAAAACCCAACCAACCCACAAAACTTTCCTCCAAACATATTTCTGGGAACATGTAAGGCTGGCACTGCACCAAGAGACAAGAATTCATCCAGGGAAAGTTTCTGGATTCCTGATGAAGTCAGCGTGGCAGCCACCACAGCTACCAGCAGCCCAGTGCAAGGGGAAGCCAAGGCTTGCTGTGGAGCAGGGCCAAGGAAAAAAGAGGCCAACAGCCCCGGGGGGCCAGGGCAGGCAGCAGGGACCCTGCCAGGGACACGCTCCACCCGCCTGGAAACCCCGACAGAGCTGCCCAAGGACAAGAGCCAGAGAAGGGAGAGTGACCTCAGAGTAACCCAGGGGACCCCTGGGTCCTAGGGGGGTCCCAGCTGCCCTGCCAGCCCCCTCCAGAGGCTGCTCAGCACCTGAAAGGATCCACCTTGCTGTTCAACTGCTGCTCTGGAAGAGGGGGAGTTGTTGTGAAGATGAGATGCTGCTGTCCCTGGTGACCTTTAAAGCCTCCTGCAGCTCCCTGGAAGCCAGCTGGACCCACCACAAGTGCGTCACAAGCCTCCTCTGAGCTGCAGGAATCTCAGCAGTAGCTGGTGAAGTGACCCACTGCCCCTAAGGCACAACAGCTTCTGCACAGAGGAACAGCTCCCAGCCAGACCCTCCCACCACCCACTTCCAGGGCTCCTGTGACCTCAAGAGCTTGTCCCCATACTGACATGTTCAGCAGATGCTGTGCTTTCCTTTCCAGAGCTTCTGGCACCACCAGCAGTGACAGTGAGGGACACTCCAGGCTTCACACAGCCAGCTGGAAAACAGGCTTTGCACAGCTGGAAAACAGGCTTTGCACCTGAGAATCTCCAGGAAAGGCAGTGAGGAAAAAGCCAGCACAGCATCTATGTCCTTATGGCTGGACTTGATGATCTTAAAGGTTTCTTCCAGCCAAATGATTCTATGATTCTATGACCTCAGCAACCCACCAAATGATTCTATGACCTCAGCAACCCACCAGGGCTGAGGGAGTTTTCACCAGAGTCCTGAAAATGGCTCAGGTACCAGGCAGGGAGGAGCCCAGCACTTCCACATGGATCAGAGCCTTCCAAGGTGACAACACTGACAGAGCCTCCCTCCCAGGAGAGGGGACTGTGGTTCTCCAAGCCCCTTACCTTGCTATCCAGCTTCTTCATCGTCACCAGGTCCAGGGACTTGAGGGAGTGGCCAGTGGGGGTGATGAAGTAGAGGCAGACATGGATCCTGGTGTCGTGGTAGTTGAAGAGAGAGCGTCGGATTTTCAGCTCCTCTTGCAGATAGTTTTCAAACTGCGTATCAATGTACTCAACGATTGGCCTGTAACTAAAACCATACCATTAGCAACCCAGGCACTGCAGCTCACAGCCTCTCAGGGGTGGGAAGGGACCCTAGGGATCTTCAAGTCCAGCCCTCCTGCCAGAGCAGGGCCATGGAGTAGAATCTCATCCAGCGCAGGGCACAGGAACCAGCCAGGGGGGATGGAAACTCTCCAGAGCAGGAGACTCCACAACCTCTCTGGGGAGCCCCTGCCAGGCTCTGGGACCCTCCCAGGGAAGAATTTCCTCCTCATACTGAGGTGGCACCTCCTGTGTTCCAGTTTCCATCCATTCCCATCATCCTATCCCAGGACACAGTGAGCAAAGGCTGCTCCTCCTCCTGACACTCAGCTCTGGATCAACATGAATTAAATCCTCTCTCAGCTACCCCAGGGCTCTCAGCCTTTCCTCAGCAGACCCCTGTTCCAGCCCCTTCAGCAGCTTGGACTCTCTCGAGCAGATCCTTATCCCTCTGAAGCTGGGGGGCCCATAACTGGATGCAATATTCCAGGGAAGGTCTCACCAGGGCAGAGAATGAAACACCCTGAAGGGCTTCTCCTAGACATGCCACGGTGTCATTTTCAATGGAATTCTAAGAGACTGGAACAATTGAGCCTTCCAGGAGGCAGAGTGTGGCATTTATGCCCAGTCCTTATAATCCACAGGTTGCTGGAGTCTCCTGAGCCTGCACTGCAAAGCCTGAGGTCAGGGGAGGGTGGAGAGATGACACCTCCCACAGAGCAATCCCTGCCCTGAGCCATCTGGCCAAGGGGAGACCCTGGAGTCCCAGCAAGCCCTTGAGCAAGATGTCTGTGTGATTAAAAGGAGACAGAGCACTCACACCCAGCCCTGCAAGGACAGCATGCCAAGTGCTCGTGCTGCTGGAGGAGCATTCTCTGCTGGGAACACCTCCTGGGATGTCTCTGCTGAAGGAGCTGGGAGTGTTGAGTGTGAGGAAGAGGAGGCTGAGGGGAGCCCTCATCACTCTCTACAGCACCTAACAGGACATTGCAGATGCAGGTGCTGGGCTCTGCTCACAGGTAGTGACAGAGGGGATGGATTCAGCTGCTCCAGGGGAGGGGCAGACTGGGCAGGAGGGAAAAACTGCTCCCAGAAAGAACAGCCAGAGCCTGGCACAGGCTGCCCAGGGAGGGGGTTGAGTCACCCCCTTGTTTTAAGGGTCGCTTGGAAGTGATTTTAAGAGACACAGTTTAGGGGTGAATGCAGAGTAGGGCTCATGGTTGGACTGGATGATCCCAAGGGGCTTTTCCAAGTGGAATGATTCCCTGCTTCTCTTTGGCTCATCACCCGACTCCCTCCACACTCATTCCCCAGCCCCCCAGCAGGGACACCCCCCCATCCCCACAGCACACGAGGGGGCTGGGAATGAGCCCGGAACATCCCGAGCAGATGGCACGGGACCTGCCTTTCATCTTTGTTAATCTGGTCCCCAAATCCCACGGCGTCCACGATGGTGAGCTTGAGGTGCACGTTGCTCTCCTGCAGCTCGTAGGTGCGCGGGCGCAGGCGGACGGCGCTCTCGTAGTGGCTGGCCTCCTCCGTCTCGAACGTGGTGTTGAACAGGGTGTTCATCAGGGTGGACTTCCCGATGCCAGTCTCCCCTGGGGAAGAGGGATCGACAGCTGGAATTGAACAGCTCAGCACCCGGGAGTCACAGCTGCTCCCAAGAGACACGGCGGGGCTAAGTGGGAATGAGTCGCTGGTGGATGGAGGTGGCACTGGCACCCAGCTCTCCAACCCCTGCCCAGTGCCAAGCTACCACAGAGCATTTTTAACAAGACATTTCTGACCTTTTTCAAGTCACTGGTCAGGACACACAAGAAACCCTGGTCCCAACCTCAGCAGGCTGCCAGCTCAGCCCACGGCTGCTTACAGAGGACTTTGCTCACCCACGCAGAGGATGTTGAAGCTGAAGCCTTGGGTGACAGACTTGCTGACCAGCTGGTCGGGGAGACTGTCGAAGCCCACGTGGCCCCCCAGGGAAAGGTTCCTCTTCTCTTCATTCTGGGGGGGGGAGAAAAGGAGACGGGTTAGCAAACTGCACTGAGACAGCAAGTCAGAGATGAGAGAGGAACGACAGAATCATCAGGGTTGGAAGGGATTATCCAGTTCCAACCACCCTGCCATGGGTAGGGACCACTGAGCTCAAGAAATACCCACCCTCCTGGGCACCATCAAACCCCCAGACTGCACACAAGAGCTTGGGCTGTGGCAGGCCACAGGGCAAACCCTCTGACAGCCACCAGCAACAGAAAAGAGAGGAAAATCCTGATCTTCATGGGGAACTGGGAGAACTGAGCAAGGAAAAACCTAATCTTCATAGAGAACTGGGAGAATTGAGCTAGGAAAATCCTGATCTTCATAGGGAACTGGGAGAATTGAGATAGGAAAATCCTAATCTTCATAGGGAACTGGGAGAATTCAGCTAGGAAAATCCTGATATTCATGGAGAACTGAGCTAGGAAAATCCTGATCTTCACGTGGAACTGGGAGAACTGAGTTACCAAGCTAGAAGGAATACACCAGCATGAGCTCCAGCTACATGCAGCTGGGAGAGAACAGCAAAGGAAAACCCACCACTGTGTTTTTTAGCCCTCAGATCTCCTCACCCTTTTTAACTTTCATTTTCTTAAACCCTTCAGCTCAACAGACTCTGTGCCCCCACCAGTCCTGGATCTTTTTCCCTCTGCTATTGCCATAAGCAGCATGGTTTTGTTTGCCCGGGTGCTCAGGGGTGCTGGTTGCACAGGCAGGGTGAGGAACCCTCTCGTTTTACCATCTGTGACCACAGAGCTCTCCACGTTTCTCTGCTGTTCCTGTTCCTGCCTCCCCCGTGTGCACTTTGTTCTTCCTTCTGTCTGCTCCCTCCCCCAGAGGAAGATGAAGCTGGTCACCTGCAGGAAGCTTTGCATGGAAACTGAGGAGACAGCAGGGCCTGTCATACAGAAAGGCAGCCCAGATGTGCAGCCCATCACAGCCCAGATGTGCACTCATTCCAGAACAGAGGGGTTGCTTCTGTCACCAATGCCCTGTGAGCAGAGCCCAGCATCAGCCTCTCTCCAATGTCCTGTCAGGTGCTGTAGAGTGATGAGGGCTCCCCTCAGCCTCCTCTTCCTCACACTCAACACTCCCAGCTCCTTCCATGGCTCCTCATCAGATTAACTCCCCAGCCCCTTCCCCAGCTTCAGTCCCTGGATGGTTCCCACACTGGGAAGGGCAACCTGGACACGTGGGACTGGGAGCAGGTTTGGGGTGTCCAGGTTGGTTTTTCCTCTGCAGGAGGGTGCCACAAGGAGCCAGGTGGGCATCCTCCCCATCCCCTCAGCCCCAACTTCTCCTCTGTGCACAACAGCTCCTGAGAGCACTGCCAAGGCCAGTCCCCAGCAGCCGTTCCCACACCGTGTCACCCACTCTGATGCTTACACTTTGTGTCTTCTCATTTCCAGCCATAAACAAAAAAAAAACCCAAGCAAACAAAACCCCAAACCAGCAGCCCGGGGTGACATTTGGGAAGGGAAATAAAGAAAAGGCTGCCGATGGCTATGAGGAGGCTGAGGGTGCCCGAGGCTGGCAGGAGGTTTCCAGGCAACAGGCAGCATCACTGCTGGGGGTTTGAAAACAGGCTCCAGCTCGGCGAGGCTGGGCAGGCTGTGGCCAGAGGAAACCCAACTGCACTCACAGGGCTCTCTTTTTTCCTCTTCTTGGGGTTTTTTTGTTGGTTCTTTTGGCTCTGGGTGGCTGTTTGTTACTGGACAAGAACACTGCTCACCATGCCTCAGAGCTGCTAAACCACCGAGCCAAGCTCCCGGGAAATATTTTTGTCAGTGACCTTGAAATGCAGAGTTTCCTTTTCTTTCTGTAAGCAGAGATAATAATCTGGTTCCAAGCCAAGGCTTGATACCAAAGCAGAAAACCATTCGCTCTGCTGGCAGCGTGCTCAGCTGGCACCCAGCCTCCAAAGGGACTGGGGTGGCTCTGCTAGCACAGACCAGTCCTAACTGGGATGTAGTGGGGAGAAAAAGCAAAAAGCAAGGGGAGAAAAAGCAAAAAGCAAGGGGAGAAAAAGCAAAAAGCAAGGGGAAGAAAGCAAAGGGAAAAAAAGAAAAACAAAGCAAAGGGAGAAGGATTTTTTCTGTTTCCATCTTTCCCTCCTATCCATCGAGTTTAGAACTCAAGCCTTGCAAATACAGCTGATTTTCCTGCTCACTTGTGTTGTTTGGTACCTTGAGCTGCCCTGGAGAGGAACCTACTCAGCACCCACCCCACTGGGCACCCACCAGCACGTCCTCCTGCACCTACCCACGACTGATCTGGGAGCCTCACCCTGGAGGACTAGCCCTTCTGGCCAGCTCCTGCTGGCCCAGGGTAGCCCAAGGCCAGCTGGACATGGTTCACCTGCTCCTGAAGAAGACAAGGTCACACTCAACATGCAATTCATCCCATCAGAAGCTGCCAGGCTGCACTGCTCAGCAGGAAGGATCAATGCAGAACACAGAGGCTGCAGCAAACGAGGGCAGCAGCAACGCAGCGATGGGGAGGGGGTGGGGGGATTGGGTTTGGTTTCAATAAAAAATGAAGAATTTCAGCAGCTTTCCCAGGTTTTGGGGGGCAGCACTGCAGGACTGGGGCAGGCAGGTTACGTGGCAGAGCTGGATGGGATCAGCTGTGCCAGGAGCCAAGCAGAACCACTGCCCTGCCCATTCCAGTTGCACTGGTCTGCACAACCCTCCCGCCCTCTGCAACGTGCCAGGGGAATTCAAATCCCTCATCTCAGAGGCAACTGTCCTGCTTCTGGCCTGGCAAGACCTCATCCTGCAGCTGCAAATAACCACGGGCTCTCCTGCAGCTCATCTGGTCCTTTTGCAACATGATAATTCAGAGTCTGTGATGGCTCTGAGTGTGACCCCCCCTGAGCAGCACTTCTGGGTCACTAATGGTACCCTGTGACTGGCAGCTCCCAGGGCTTCACTCAGAGCCTTTGAACGTGCTCTTTGAAGACCTTCTGTGCCTTGGGCAGCTCTTCAGGGCTCCAAGCAGGGAGACAAGGGGGTGATTTGTGTTTTGAATCCGGAATTTTGTGGGAAACGAGATTCCTGAGAAGGTCAGGGAAGATTTTTTTTTTTTTCTTATTTTTTTTCAAATCCAAAGTCCTTTAAACGTTTTCACAGATGCTCTGGCCGGGCCAAGGAACTGAATCTGTCAAGGCAACAGGCACACAAATGGCAGCTGGGGGCACAGCCACGGGAACAACAGCCATCCCAGAGGGCTATTGATCCCCTCTCTGCTCTGACAGCTCCATCCCAGGACCATTCCCCTGGCATGCAGCAGGAAGGCCCTGAGAGAACCAAAAAGAGCCCTCCAGCCACAGCACTCCAAAGCTGCAGGAAGGCACCAGCCAGCCCAGGTCCCAGTCACACCAAGGATGCTCTTGGGAGGCACAGTGAGCCCGTTCCTGCAGTCACACCAGCAGGGAGCTGGCCAGAGAGCCCAAGCCAGCATTCCAAGCCCAGAATTCCCTCAGGACATCCAGGGCAGGGTCCCACGGACCACGCTGAGGCTCAGGGAGCATCACTGGGGGCAGCTGGCCACAAACCAGGGCACGTCAGTGGGTCCTTTAGTGCAAGGGAGAGGAGAAAAGGCAGAGAGACACAAGAGAGAACAAATCCAGGCCCCTGTAAGTGTTAGTGATGCCTTCACACATTCATTCAGCTCTTCCCAGCAGACAGAGGGATTAAAAACCCCGTGAGAAGCAGCAAAGGCTGCAGCACCAACCAGTGTGCCCACAACCCTTCACAAAATAAAGGGCTGATCACAGTTTCTCCTCTCCCAGCCTCTTCATGCTTCACCTCCAAATTAGCATCAGTTCACTTTGCCTCATTACGTTTTTCAGCACCTTCTCCCAGAAAAAAAAAAAAAAAGTGCCTTTCTCCCTCCCTGCCTGCACAAGCCTCAGGGGATGTCAGCAGCAAGGAGACCAGCTCCACCTTCAGCTGCTCAGCCTTCCCAGCTGGGGCTCCTGCTGCAGAGTGGAGCAGCTCTGAGATGTGCTGCCTCTGTTCTCTGTCCTTTACACCAGGAGCAGCATGAACAGATTGGAAACTGGATATAAAAGACTGTTCTGACACCCCTTGGGTGAAAACCAAAACACAACCAACAGAGTACAGCCTGTTGCCTTCATCCTAAGGCCTGTCAGTAGCTCTGTGGTGCTGGACATCACACCACCACGGAATCACAGACTGGGTTGGGTGGGATGGGCCCTTCCAGGGTCACCCAGTCCAACCTCCCTGCAGGGAGCAGGGATCTGCACCCAGAGCAGGGTGCTCAGAGCCCCCCCAACCTCCACTGGGATGGTGCCAGGGATGGGGCAGCCACCACCTCTCTGGGCAGCCTGGGCCAGGCTCTCACCACCCTCAGCATCAAAAATGTTTTCCTTCGATCTAGTCTAAATCTCCCCTCTTTCAGTTTAAAAACTTCCACCTGCTGAGGAAAATAATGACACCAGAGACTAGAGGTGGCACAAACCTGCTTGTGTTGTAATTGCACAGAGGAATAAGCATGCTGTGTGAGGGTTAGTACGGAGCAAAATTGTCAGATGCAAGCAGCTAAACTGGAAATTCTTGCTGGGGTGAGAGCTGAAGGCACCTGGCAACACAGGCAATGCGAAGGGAGTGAGGTGGAGAGTGAGGAGTTAAGCTTGCCTGGCTGAAGAGAGGGCTGTGGAAATGGACACCAACCTGGCTGGGACCTGCAGAGGGGATGAAGTGGCTTCTTCCCACTTTAAGCTGTGCAATAGCTGAGACATCAAAAAACCCCAATGGTATAAACCTGAGCAGTGGGATTCTGCCAGCTGCAGAGTGTTTGAACAAGGTGTTAGATGGGAAAGCTGGTGAAATCTTCTACATCCCACCAGGACATGGGAGTTGCAGCTTTTCCTGGTTTCTCTGAATTTTCCCTAGAGAGCAGAGCTGCAGTCAGTGTGTAGAGTGAGCGTGGGTCCATCTGCAGAGGGGAAAACAGAGGGAATCACCCCAAAAACTCTTTGGATTTGCTCCCTAAATACATCTCATCTTGCAGCACTGTGCTTATTGCTTCATAGAATGATAGAATGATGGGGGTTGGAAGGGACCTCTGGAGATCATCGAGTCCAACCCCCCTGCCAGAGCAGGGTCACCCAGGGCAACCCACACAGGAACAGATCCAGGTGGGCTTGGAAAGTCTCCAGAGAAGGAGACTCCACAACCTCCCTGGGCAGCCCCTGCCAGGCTCTGTCACCCTCACAGTGAAGAAGTTCCTCCTCATGTTGAGGTGGAACCTTCTGTGCTTGCTTTGAAGACACGTTTTCTGATGGCATCCTCACAAATGTGTGCACTAGGTCAAGGTGACAGCGTCTCACTCCAAGCAGCTGCCCTGTTAGCACTTGATGCTGGGTAATAACAATGATTAATGAAACATAATCTTTCTGTCACAATTCCCTTTCATTAATATTTATATCTGGCAGATGTACCCCCAAGGGGGAACTGGAATTGCTAAGCATTCGACTGCTCCATACAGCTGGTATTTTCCACAGCAACTTTGAGGACATTCTCCTGAATTATGTGCAATTTTTGTTTCAACTCAGTGCTGTCATGTGTCAGCCTAGAGAACAATGTTTATTTTAGGCCTCCTCATCCGATGAAGGGAAAAAAAAAATCCCAAAATACCAATAATTTCAGGAAAAAGGATCTGATGTAAAAGAATTATTACAGGCTTAAACAACTGGCATTATCATGGAGGCAAAGCTCAGCCACGGATACACCACTGAGCCTCCTAATTATAACAGGGTGTTAATTTAAGGCGTCTTTAGCAGCCAGTCATTTTAAACAGATGCAATTTTCCAGTTTGCTGCTACAATTAAAAAAAAAAAATCTTGTGCAGTACTTTTGGAAGAGTAAACATTCAATTAAATGATCTAGTTGTGTCCTTGTAATTGGGCTGAAGTCTGCTTATAACTAATTCATAATAGACTGCCATTAGCCAAGTGATTAATTGGCAATCACGCTATGAAAACAAATTAATCACTGCGCTTCCCAAACCATGATCCTCTCTCTAAACCACTGTAAACCATTTGGCTCTGGTCTAGAACTGTTTTGATTTATTTCTAGTTACCCATCTCAGTCCTGACTATGGAACTGGGAGGAACTGGGAGGAATCTCCTGCTGGCCCTCAGTGATGCACTGGCAGCTTCAGCAACAGGCAGTGTGGAAAACATTTCCCAGTATGTTTTGGCTATTTTATTACCCTCCCCAGACATGCCCAAACCCTGCCTGGCTGGATGTGATTTCTTGGATTGTGCTCTCACTTGAAAGCAGGAACGTGAATCCGGTGATTGAAAAACAGGAGGTGAGGATGTAAAATAGTTTGTGCTGTATGACTGAGATTCACCATGAAGCAGAGCTGGCAAATCACTGCTGTCTGATGGGTGATTTGCCAAATAGCCCCCAATTTACCAAAACTAGATCTCCCTGAAGCCCTTTGACAATGAGTCAGATTTCTAGCATCATTTTGTTCTGGTTTTGAGACAACATCAAGGGAAGGCAGTTCCTGTAGTTGCCAGATATGAGGTAAAAGCCCCTCTCTCTGGGAGGTGACACTTAGGACAGCACGTTACTGAGGAAGTTTTGCTAAAAAGGAAGCTGACATCACGAGGTGACACAGAAGACAAGATCTTCTTGGTGTTCTAGGTGTGATTCATAGCAGCTCTAGTGTTTTAACAGTCAGTAGCTTCAGCTATGTCCTAGAAATAAGGGTCAAGCCTGTTTTTCAGCTTGGGTACCCTGGAGACCCTGTGCTAATTCCCAGATTGTTTCCTGGATGAGAGTGTGACTCGGCCATCAAACATTTCTTTTTTACCCTTTGTATTCAGCTTTATGTACCCAAAGCTGCTCCTGATGGGGTGCAGATGTTTCTCAGAATGAGTTATCACAGCAAATGGACAGGGGAAGGAACTACTGAAAACTCTGGAGGAGCTGAAGGGAAATCACAGCACTCCTGAATCACCAGTAAGGAAATGGATGGGTAGAAAACCACAAAACTTTATTTTATTGTTTTGTTGGGTTTTGGGTTTTTTTTTTTAGTAATCATTGCTACTGTCTCATGGGGGAAAGGAGAGGAAGAGATGAGGATGATGCTTCTTCTGGACCATCAAGGAAGTCTGAAGTTTAATCAAACATCAAAACAAATACAAGGAAAGGAGAGGAGCCAACAAAGGCAGGGAGCCTGGCAGCAGGTCCGTGCTGGAGGTGAGCTGGCAGGGAGCAGCAGGGGGCTGGCCCCAGTATGTGTGTGTGCTAATGGTACCCATGCTGCCAATTGCACTAATTGCACTAACTGGGAAGCACTGGGGGCTGCAGCTAATATCTACTGCAACTGTTGCCTTCCAGGTTCCTCAGGACCTTCACTGCTGGGGCAGCTCTGCTGATGGAGAACCCAAGGAATGATGGGGATGAAGTCCAAGCACATCCAGCTATGCTGCCTACAGGTGTAGCTCTGAGGTAGAAAAGAAACCACTGTGCTGAAGAAAGCAGCTATGAGGTAATGTAAGAATCTGAGAGATTCTGTTTGCCTTCATGCACAGCATTCTGGACTAGGGTTTGGCTTTTTTTATATATGATTTTTTTTCACTGGTTTTCCACTGAGCAGTAGCAGTAGATGGAGTGGGATGATCTTGGGATAATTTGGGAACTAGTCTTCTGATGTTTCCTGTAAATCCTTCCCTGGAAGCATGTTTGTCTTGTCTTTCTTATCTGCCTTTTACAATCAAAATGATGGTGGTTTGAGAGGCAGGGCTGGGTGGGCTGGGTATCACCTGCCCTGTTTGGTGGGTGCTGAGGTTGGAAATAGGAGTTTTCTGCCCGCTCCCTGAACAGCCCCAGCCTGCCTTGGAGGGGATCCTCCCTCTCCAGGGTCTGTTGCTGCTTCCATCCTCACACAGCAACAGTAAAAAAATCCAATTAATCAACTTTGGATCTGACATTCCCCTTCCTGATAGGGAGAGACAGAAAAGCCACACTAAAAAACAAACAAACAAACAATTAAAAAAAAAAAAAACAAACTGAGAAGGTAACAATATTCCATATGTAAAAATGTCACAGTCTCACCTGGAAAGGACACTTGCCACCCTTGGCCCCTTCAGACCAGTCTGTCGGCTGCATCTGCTAACTGGCTCTGAGGACAGGACTGACACAGCCCAACTGTGTTCCCCAGGAATAAACGGGACATTTGCAGATTGGGAAGATAAATAACAACTGGTGTTGCCACTGGTAATTAAATTTAAATGTTGGGAAGGGACAAGGATCCTTAGGATGGTGAAAGAGGGTTATTTTTATACCTCAGCAGTGCAAGGAGCCTAAGCCATGGTTTCCTCATAATCAGATTAAAAAGCAATAAGGATATCCATCCTCCCCTGGCAGCAATGAAATACAACTGGTGGGAGGCTCATTGATCCTCTCTGCTCCAAGAAGTTACCTTGGTACCACCAACGCCCCCTTTGCTGGCTTTGTCCCCCTCAAACACCCTGGTCTGGGGACACCCGGGGTGTGCTGAGACCCATCAGGGAGCTGCAAGATCCTGCTATGCTCAGTATCAAACCAGAGTTTGAGGTTCTTTCCAGGACACAAACTGGGATGTGCCAGCAGGATTTGGCCAAGCCTTAGGTGGGGTTGTGCAGACAGGTCTGTCCGGAGCCTGAGCTGACACCCTGATGGTAAAATTCTTTAATTACCATTCAAGTCCCGTTCTGCTCGGTGGAGTCCTGTTTGTGCAGGTTAACAGCTCCCTCTGCAGCCACCCCGGCAGCCTCCAGAAGCATTTTAACCCTTCAGCTAGAAACGGAGACCATCATTTTGGCATCTTGTTAATTGAAGAGCAATTTGCCGTTGTAACTCCAGCTTGACATGAAGCATCTTGTTCCTCTCTGGCAGATCCAGGCTTCAGGGTCTTACCCGCAGTGGAACTGGGATGCTCCAGCAGCTTTGGCCGTGGACTGGGACCAGGCTCAGCCCATGAGCTGCATCCCAAAGCAAAGTCAGCTCTGGCAATGAGTAAAGATCTAGGTAAACTCTGGTATTAATGTTTAACTTGATGGTGATGCCTTCTTTGAAACAAAAGGAGAAAAGTGTCCCAGTTAACCACAAGCAAATGAGTGTTGGTTTGCAGGATGCAGGGGAATATGTTCCCTACAAACTCTCACAGAATCAGATTTCTCCATCTGCTGCAATTTATTATTCAAGCAGTTTTATGCAATTGTGCTGCACAGGGCTGAAAAAACTAACTGCTAGGACAAAAAGAGACTTTTCCTTAGCTGAACGACTAAAACATTAATTTCTCAACTCAGTGTGGTTCTGATAAGAGTCTGATGCACCAAAATCTGAGGAGGTGATGGGGAAAGAAGGCAGAGGGCTGTGGAGAAGGGTAGTCATGGCAACTGCTCGGAAAGCCCCGGCAAAAGGCGTTTTGAGGCTGGACAGTTTGAAACATTTCCTTTTGGTGGCACTGTCTGCCCAGATATTCTCGAGTTCCAGGGACTCTGGAATGCTCAGTAACGAGCCATGGGCAACAAATAATATCTTTTGAAGAATAAGTTCCCTTCAGCTTTGGATTGATGCTGCAAAAGCACCACTTGGACCACATTTGGGCTCTGAATAATGCACTTCTAGAGGGAAAAGGACCCATCCCCTGCCATGAGGTCCCTCAGCCTCATGTATATGGAGACCAGTATGGGGAGATGAGTGTTGAGATCACCCTGCATCCCATGGCAGCACCAAAAACCAGTGCAAGATGTTATTGCATGGAGAAGTGACCCTGCACAACAGCCAGGCTGCTGACACCCAGCTGCCAGGATGTGAAAGGGACCATGTGTGATGAGCAACTGGATTTTCACCAGCATTACCTTGACTTTATTTTTCTTTTTCTTTGAAATACTTACCCAGGCAGCTGGAGATGGGCAGCCCTTACTGAATCACACAGCCTCTCAATGAGCACCAGGGCAGGTTCCACACATGTCCCAGGGAAAGGGCTCACAGTGCTTGAGGCATTTCTGATCTTTAATAGTTTGTGGTATCCAGCCCCAGGTAAAGGTGCAGCGTTCTTCCCTCCCTTACTGACCTTTGAGGAGTCTCTAGAGGGACCTCTTGAGGGACCTTCTGTAAGTCCTGATTTATAAGGTCAGATAATCATCATGAAATATTTGCAAAGGGTGAATTCCTGGCTCTGGCACAACCACCAGGCTTTCTTCAGCAGACCCAAGACACCACTCCTCATTTTCCAGTTATTTGTGCTGATTTTTCATACCAGAGCCCTTCTCAGCTGCTGTCTTCATTTTTCTTTTTCCTTTCACTAACAGTGATGCTGTGAGTCCATCCAGCAAGGATGAACATCAATTCTTCTTCTAGACTCCACAGTGAATTACTGGAGCTTAAATAGGACATTGTGAGTAGAGCAGCAGTGGGACTGACCACAAACAAAGGATGCTTCTCCATGAACACAAATGAGAAACTGTCTTCACTGTGCTTGTTTAATCAAATGGTTGCCCACAGAGAAGTGGTGTTTGCTTCTCTCACGTAAATTTTCCTGCAGCTTTCAAATGCTCTGATTAATATGTGCAGCTTCAGAGATCTCAGCTTAACTGTCTTGTTTGCCATTCTTCTTCCTGATGTTATTGATTGCAGAGATGTTTCCATGCAAACAGGAGTGTTCACCTTGTAAAATTAGACTGCTCCTCTTTCCACCATGATGAGCATGCAGCCCAGCCAGGCTTTCATCCGTAAGGAGATTATTGCCAGGGATATAAAGTGTGAAAGTTGTATATGAAATATTTTAGGGGTTAGAAAGAGAATGTAGGGAGCCTGGGTAGGACTTTGGCCCTCAACTAGAGTCATGCAGGATGGCATCAAATGTGTGATCCTAAATAGCTGCAGCTATTTGAAGTGTGAGCTCTGTGGAGAGGATGTTGAGGATTCTTATTCTTGGCTAGTGGAGCATGAAGCTCCCTGAGCTTGCAACTTCCTTGCAGCCTCCAGAGACATTCCTGTCTCTCACCTTGAAGAAAAGCTCCTTCCTGATCAACCACATTTTCTACAAGCTTCAGTTCCCTCTGTGAGAGTGTGGAGGGTCGGACATGTAGGAGAGCAAGTCACAGGAGTCAGTATTTCTCATAGATATCTGGGAAAGTATTTTTCTTGTGACCATCACAGCCCTGTTGTACCCAGCACAGCCAGTGCTCTTAAATTCTGCTCTGGTTGAACATCAACCCATCCCTTGATCTCCTCTCTGGTAGCTCTCTGCCTGTAGTAAAACTAACATGATGGTGGTGCTGATGAAATTGTCCTTTTGACCATGAAGTGTGGTGGGGCTGAGTTGAGTAGCATGAGTGGATACAGCCAAAGCTTGGAAACTTGTTTATGCCTTTGAGCAGAGTGCTCCACTCAGGCTCATCAGCAGTATTCCCACACGTTGCCTGCCCAGCTGCCTCTGCCAGGGAAACTTCTTGCTCTTTCAAGGTCTTATCAACTGCTGCTGTGTCAAAAATGAACCTGGGGGGTGGGAGCAGGGAGCGTGAGTCACAGCTGGCTGTCTCCTCTTGACAGGACACAGAAAAATGCCTTTTCTTCCATAGTGTAGCCACCTGGAGCAGCATTGATCTGCTCTCTGCATCAAGCATGTCCTGACCGAGCTGACTGCTCAGCCAACAGCTCCTCAGCTTGCAGAAGGGTCAGCCTTGCATGGGTGGGAGGGTTGCTGCAGCTCTCCAGGCTCCAGATGCTGCTGCTTCTCCTGCTCTCCAGGAAATGTGGCAGAGGAAGAACTTGGTACAGTTGAGGGGGTTGTTTGTGGCCATCAAGTGAAGATATTGAATGGTGTGAGGGGGCTGGTGGTGGAATGCTTGCCCTGGCTGCTGGCTGGTGCTCAGCCAGGCTGTGATCTGGGGGGATATAATCTGGCGATCTGGTGGATGTAGCTGAGAAATCTGATCCCTCCAGGCTGAGGGCAGCCTGTCTCAGGAGATCTGCTCCAGAGTTATGCATTTGCATCAAGTCTTGGTTACAGGTCTAGAGACATAACTTCTCATGGGACATCAGCTAGCTCAGGCATCTGTCAGAGGTGTTCCCTATATAATAGCATAAGGAAATGGGCGATGAAAAGACCAAATATTCCCCTAAAACCTGTGCAGGTTCTGGGCAAGGAAGGGCAGAGAAGGGCTTTGCAACCATTCATAGTGGGGCCTTCCACACCTGCTTGTGCTGTCTTTGTAGTCCCTGATCCATCTTCCATGCACATTCCTGCAGAGGAAGCACTCATGTTTTGCTGCCCACAGAAACAAGCTTGTTGAGTAGCTCCTGGTGGGGATAACTATTTCTGCTATGTGGCCCCTGACATCTCTTCCCACTGCCTGGATCTGCCTGACTGTTGGAGCCCGTGAAGTTGTTCACTTATCACTGCTCTCACATTGCTTCAGGGTGTTAGTGCACATTGCTTTTTAATTTACTGCCCTCTGCTCCTGGGACTCAGCTCCTCAGAGGCACCAAGCATTGGACCCCCATGACCAGTGACTCTTGCCACAGCAGTGAGATTTAATGTTGTTTTTCTTGTAACTTGCCCAGCAGCTTAGGCTGCTGTTATTAATAGGTTAATATTTAAAGGGGAATTTAGCTGTGCATCAGCTGTATTTTCAGAGAAATGCATCCTAGCCCAGAAATCTTTTACAGACGGACAAGGAATGTATAATCCATTATCATCTTTAACATACTGTCCCTGATGAGTCCTTTCTTTAATTCCCAGAGTGGTTAAATGGGAATCTGTCATGAGCTATGGAGTCTGCCTCAGTCCCTGCACTGCAGTGCTTGCCCAGAGAAAATATACTTGGCTCCTGGTAAGATGGTGGGAAATTTCTTCCCTTATATCAGTAGCATTATAAACCTGTTGTAGAAAGAATGTAAACTGGTCAGAAGAGTGTGATACAGTGAAAACCAATTAGTTTGTGGTTGAGGAGAAGGAAGAATCAAGAGTGTTTGTTCAGGCTGACACAATCTCCCTGTTGCCCCTCTTGACAGGAGGAAGAGGATTCCTCATCCTTAATCGAAACCACACTCATCTCCTCCTGACCACCAGTTGTTCTGGGTGGCTACAAGCCCAGGTTGGGACTCAGAGCTGCAGAAAGGATGGATCCCTTCCCAGTTTTCCATCTGGCACTGCTGCCTGTTATCAGTGAAAGGAGCTCCTCTGTCAGCTGGGAGATGGAGGTGAACACACAGGTCTCCACACAGCAGCAGCCTATCTGACACTGTCAGGCTGCAGATAAGAGCCACGGGCTTCTCAGCTCATGGGCAGGGCTTGGCACCACCCTGGGAAGTATTTTTTGAGTGCAAAGCTGCCCCTGCCCAAAGCAGGGGAGTTCAGTTTTGCTTTAATGGGTCACTCTGGAGATGAGCAACCCCATCAACAAACCACAGAGGAGCAGGGCACCAAGGGGCCAAATGAATATTGGCCATTCTGAGCTTGTGCCCAGGTCCTTGCTGGCTCTGGGGCTGGTCTGTGGGCATTGCTAACAGCAGCTGATGGCAGGAGCCCTGCACCCCTGTGTGCTGCTGGGGTGAGTGTGCCCAGAGGACACCTCAGGTCACCTTCTGTGTCCATCCCAGCTTCTCTGCCCTCTTCTTCTAGGCTGTTTACAGGAAAGTCTCCCTAACATTTGGTTTCAAGTTTGGGTTCAGCATCGCACAAAGCCTGAGTTCTTTTCCCTGAGTTAGCAGATGTTCTGAATTTGGCATGGAGATGTGTTACAGTTAAAGAGAATTCATATGATTAATGTTAATGCTGCTATCTGAATAATTACCTCATTCAGGCAGCTTTTCTCCTAGTTTTTCAAGAAAATACACATGAAAAATGTGGACAATGCACTCTTTCTGTAGGGCTGCCTATATGGAATCACATTTATTCTAAAAAGAAGAAAGCAGATTTATTCCAACAAACACATAACTGACCAGTTTATGCAGTGCTTGTGCACACACATTGTCTCCAACACTTAGGACCATAGACTCCCCTGAAATCTGCTCTGCACCATTAGGGACCTGGTGCTTGAGGAAAACTCTCCTCATGGAGAACATGCATTGTTGGAGACACTGAAAACCCTGAAGTTTCAGGTATAGATTAGCTGGGCTGATAGCCACATACATCATATCACATTTCTATAAACAATTCCTAGACAAAAGCTCCCTTCAGCCAACTGGGTGATGAGGTTTCTAATGTATATGTGCACACAGAAGGGGATATTGTTTTAAGGTCTTATTTTTTTAGAAAATATTTGTCAATGGAAATTAAAATAGTAATTATTTAAGACCAAAAAATTAGACTGGTATATTTTCAGACAGTATTTTGGCATTCAGGATTTCGTGTTTATGGGCTATTAACATTTCCTGTAGTTACTAGAATGTGTAGACAGAACACACTTCAACAAAGCCCAATCTGGTATTCCAAGAAGGCAAACCTGATGCCAGCCTTTTCAAAAAGCCTCCAAAACTGATCCTAGGAACTACTATCTGCAGAAACCTGACCTCTGTAGAACAAAATTCACTTTGGACTGTAGTAAGCCCCAGCCAGATGAGACAGATGTGTGGTGGTGAAGGGCCAATGCATCTTTAGTGGAGCAAAGTTGCACCCATGAAGTTCAAATGGAATTTTCTGGTGAAGTCAGTCAGCACAAGGGTATGAGTGATGTAGGAAAGGACCAGGACTAAGGATGTCCTGCTGTTGAGTGGCTGGGTGCTACTCAGGCATAAGTCATTAGTTTTCCTAATTGAAAGTGCCTCACAGGAGGCACAACAGCCAGGCTGGGCTCAAAATCAGGTATTTACCATTCAAGAAAGAGAACCCAGCCTGCAGCTCAGTCAGAAAGGCATGTTAGGAATGGCCAGGAAAGGGTTTGAGATCAAAACAGAAAATAACTTTACTCTGCTGTGTGCCTGGTTCTGGCAGTCCTGTTCAAAGACCTTTTTTTTTAGGAAAAAAAAAATAAGAGACTGAGGAGGATGAAAAGCAGCATCTTGCTTGAAAGGGGAGCAAAACAGAGCTGGGCTCTTGCCTCTGAGAAAGACAGAACTGAGGGAGAAACAGGTAATAGAGTGAATGCTATGGAGAAGGAAGGGAGCAGGGTGTAATTGTTCATTGCTTGACAAAGTACAGAAATTTGGGTTGTCTCCTGAAAAAAAATAAAGAGAAATTGTGAATACCTCCTGAAAAGATACCCCCAATTTCTATTTTATCTCCTAAAAAGATGAGCAGTGTCATTTCAATAAGCAAATGGAGCTGGTTTTCAGCTCACTAAGGCTGTGTGGGTTAATCTCTTTACCCCTGGACTCAGATCGTTAATTTCAGAGTTTTGTAGCATACTCTCCTCCCCACCTCGCTGCTTTTTCCCCTCCACACAGAGTCCCCATCCCTTGTTGCCTGGTCTGACCCCCCCAGCCGGCATCTGTCCCACGAGAAACACCCACTCTGAACCCTCCCGCAAACCTTCCCTTGAGCTGACCGAGACCCTCCCCAGCCCATCCCAGCCCGGGGCCGGTGTCTCCCCGCAGCCGGCCCCCGCGCGGCGCCTTTAAGGGCTGGCCTACGTGGCAGCAGAGCCGAGCGGCGGCGCGGCCCGGCCCGGCGCTTTCCCCCCCCCCCCTCCCCCCCCCCCCCCCCCCCCCCCCCCCCCCCCCCCCGCCGCCCCCCCCGCGCGCGAGCCGGGGGCACAGCGCGCCCGGCCCGCCGCCCCC
>JANHGL010009194.1:0-24093 GCA_024611195.1 Ceyx melanurus | reverse complement strand
GGACTTGATAAATGTTTATAAATATATGAGGGCTAAGTGTCAAGAGGAAAGTGAGAGCCTCTTCTCACTTGTGCCCTTTGATAGGACAAGGGGGAGTGGTTACAAGCTAGAACACAAGAGGTTCCACCTTAACATGAGGAAGAACTTCTTTACAGTAAGAGTCACAGAGCACTGGAACGGGCTTCCCAGGGGGGTTGTGGAGTCTCTTTCTCTGGAGACTTTCAAGACTCTCCTGGATGCGTTCCTCTGTGACCTGTGTTAGATTATACTTAGATTATGATCCTGCCTGGCAGGGGGTTGAACTCAATGATATCCAACGTCCCTTTCAACCCCTAATATTCTGTGATACTCTGTGATCTGGAATAACAGTGCAATAATTTTTAGGGCTGCAAGATGTTTATAGGGAAAAATAGAGAGTCCTGTCTATTGCTTTCTCTGTATCACTGCATTTGTGTCCCAGAGTGGAGAGAACTTCTGGGTGACTTCTTTTTCTGCTGCAATATCCTCAGGAGCTGTTAGCTTTCACTCTAATAAAAAATAACAGATTTGAGAGCCACACTCCTGCAACTTCTCTCACATCTAACCCACATTCAGTAAATATCCTTTCCCTTTCACATCATTATTCCTATTAAAACCCAGAAACTCTATTTGGTAGGGGAACATATATTACACTAACATTTTGTAAATTACTGTATAATTTTGAGATTGGCTTTGTTGTATTTTTTTTTCTTAGCTTTAAATGCTAAGACAACATGGATAAAGACTGCAGTTTAAGAATATTATTTACCTTTTTTCACAAAAAGAGGAATTATTTTCTGCAACAGTGGTTGATAGAATAAGATGCATTTACAAAGGAATAAGAATATACAATAAAATAGTATAAGTGTATTTGGAACATACATTTTGAATATACATAAAATGAAAAATAATTTTCTTTGCCCCATTTCCTTCTCCTCTTGCACTGGTGCTCCAAGAATCAGTGTATGAATGTTAACTAGCAGCAAAAATAATTCTGAAAATCCCAGACCTGTGAAGTTTATTTGCTCATATTCAGTTGTTTCTATTCTGAATAATATATTTTCTACCAAGATTCATGTTCATATTTCAGCCAAATTTTTGATTCCCTCAGTTTTTATCACTATTTAATGGTCCATTTTGGAATGGGGAGTCACAGGGATTAGCAAAATATTAGGAATATGAAGTAAAATACTTTGTCCACAGAAAAGTAATACTGCCAACTGAGCAAGATAACAGCAAAATAATAAAAATATTAAATTGAATCTTTTCATTAGCACAAACTAAAAGTGCAGAGAAAGTAATAATGACAAAATGCCTTTAAAAGGAAACAACCAAAAAAAGAGTGCAGAAGGTTACAACTTCACCATGTTTACATTGAGGATAACAGGAGTTCATTCGTACAGGGCAATAATCCAGAAGTCCAGTGCCTACAGAATTTAAACCAAAGTCCAACAAAACACTTTTTTTCCTAGAAGAAAGCTACAATGCTTGGATCTTTATCTAGTGTTCCTGGGATTAAGATAAAACCATAAATAAAGACCCAGTGCTACAACTGATATGGAAAAGTTTTGCACGCAACCCTCTAAATGATGCCAGCAACAATACAAAATGCTTCAGCTAAGGTCTTTTTTTTTCTTTTTGGTGTACTAGTTGGAAGCAGAAACATAAATTCAGCAGCAGAGTGCACGTGCAGACCTACCACCTGGTGCCATTGCCACTAACTGAGGAAAAAAAAAAAAGGTGGAAACCACCAGCTGCATTTGTACTGTGTACCTTTAGGGTTCCTTAGCAACTTCTTCAGGTGTCTTCTCCTCCACAGAAACTGAAAACGGAGACAAAACATCAATGAGAAACATTCAAAACAACTTAGTCATCAATAAACAGTCAAGTCAGTCATTTCCTTGACACCAAAGGACCCTTTGGACTGAAGAGATACAAATAACAAAGCCATATTAGGCATACAGACATTTTCCTTTTATCTTTTTACTGCTAATTGTAGAAGAGTTCCCTTTAAAATCTCCACAGTGATGACTTTAACAAATATTTTTCTTTGCATTCTATTACATTATTCAACCTCAACAGCAATATAAGTTTATAGCTTCATTGAAGCACTGGAAGGTTTATAGATCTCACTTGATTTTCTTCACAGCAATGCAATTTAAGAAAATTCAAATTAAGTCATGTTAAAAAAAATGTGTTCCACCCCATGTAGCACAAGGGAGAGTTCCTGTTCTTAGTGAACACTTCATCTAGCCACTCAGCAGAGCACTGAGTACAAAACACCCCTGGCAATCCAAGTTAGCAAAACCTGTTTTTACTGCATGGCATTCAACTTCAAAATTAAGTTTTCTGCTACCACGATGATGCCAAACAAGTCATGGCCAAAAGCCACATTGCATCTCCTGAGTGCTGCACACTCGTTCAGTGCAAACAGACATTAGTGGTTTCAGAGACAGAACATTTCAGCCCCAGCTGTACTCTTGCACCTTCTGAAGATGGCTCTGACTCCTCGGCGTCAGCATCCTGGCTCCCTGAGGATGCGTCAGGAATCTCTTGAGCTGCTGAGGCTACTCCTTCCTTGACACTGTCTGAGTTTTCCTCATGGACAGAAGAAGCTGCAACATCCAAGACTTCACTCTCAGTTTCTATGAATCAAATTAGAGAGATAATTGTCGTCTTCCCATTCACTGGCATACATGAGGGGGAGCAGTGGAGGCTCACAAAGTGTGACGTACCTGCCTACAATGCATCTTTGAAGTAACTGAAGGCAACAGGATCTACCAGATGATTAAATTTTATCATGCTGATAAAAGTTTGCAAGTGGAATTCCACGGGACGTCTGACTCTGGGGTTGAAAACTATAAACGAGCTATTTTCATGTCTTTAGACAAAGGTTAAGTATTCTCTAACGTGTATATTGTCTTGAAGATACCCTCATTTTATTTTAAAATTTCTGTCAAACTATTAATGACATGTAAGGTACTAATGCCAAAGTTTCCATGGAAATAATCCTAGTCTGATGTAGGATGTACACACATACCTTCCCCATACCCTTGTAAAGATGTCATGGATAGTTTAAATGTAGAAATATCCTAACTCAGGCTGCTGGTTCAGGCTGGGAATCCAGTGTAGCATGATTATCAATCGTTTTTCAATACTCCTTAAGGATAATCTATCTGTATAAAAATTCTGTAATAGGTTATATGTCTATATACAAATACACTCTGCAGGGAGATTGAACACAACACCCAGTGGTTACAGATTAAATTATACTGTAGTCAATTGTCTCTTACCATGTTCTTCTAACCTTCCTCTTGGAGGTCTCCATCATCACACACCTTAACTGCTATACAGGATAAGGTTTGCGGGGACTCTGTTGTTCCTTAATTGTGTCCTATACTAATTTACATGCATACTAAATACAGCTAACCAAACAGCCTCATCAGAAGTTCAATGAATGCATGAAATAGGAGTTTTGTAAAGTAAACATCTCATTACTTTTGTCAAACATCAGCTTGCAGCTATTTGATCATGGAATATTCTGAACATCAACTACTTAACTGTATTTTGCAGAATACTAACTGAATTTTGAAGAAGAGATAGAAAAAAAATCATCATTTGAATATAGACCTTTGTCTTTAAAGGGAACAGTTATGTGATAAATAGAATACATCTGAAATTCAGAACTTTAGGTATTTTGCAGGTCATCACTCAATGTAATGCAATGTATTTAATATGGTAAAGCAGCTGCTGGTTTAGAGTTCATAACATAAACCAGTTTATAGTATCAAAAACTTGCTCTCTAGCTTATAGTATTTGTTCTTGCTAATTTTTGTTTATTCTGATGTTTCAGCATTCTAATATATTTTGCACTGAGAAGAGCAGTAAGCAAGTAGAGGGAGAAACATGGACTTTCTTGATTTTTAAGAAAATCTCATTTCCTTTGAATAGGATTGTGTTTGTCACCTGCCCTGAAAATAAATGCTTATACTGCTCGCACTGAACACGTTGCCTCTGGTCTGAAGTATTTGTTATGGTTATCAGGAAGGCAACCTACTGCAACCAAACATGGATTTCTCTCAGCATGTCCATCCTCATCTCTGCGCTCCCAAAGAGTCTTGTGGCATTTCTGCAAACCTATGTCCACATACGAGTAGTTGTCCTTGGTTACTGCAGGAAACTCCAGCTGGAACTTTCATTCAAGTAGCTTTCACGTACGTTCCTTGAGCACACGTGGCTAGAGTCCCGTAGACACCACCTTCTGAAAAGCTTGTTTTGAGAAGACCAAGCTGGCAGGAGATGGCCAAGCACGCTCACTCACGGCAGCAACACTCATGACCACTTGCACTGGGTCATCATTCAGGGATCAAGTTGTTTTCTCCATCAAAGATTCAGGCTGGGCCATGAAGATCATTTTTAGCATCATTTCTTTGGCCCATCTCAACTACAGCAAGCTATCCAAGTGTCTGGTGGTGCTTTGAGTACCATGAAAAGAAGATCTTGCCTATAACCATGAGCCCTAACCTGACAGATGAAACAGACCTTGGCGTATTTTTTGGAGGTTTGTACAAGGTTTGGTCTTGGAACAAGTGCTCTGGATGAGACCAACAAGAAACAAGACCAACACGTTTTTCTCTCTCTCAGGGAACTGCTGTGATCCCAGGGCAGCACCAGCTGAAGGAGAACCTGGCAAGCTGAGAATAAGTCTTCTGCCTTGGCCACATGGCCCATGCTGTGCAGGGAACACCGGGCACACTGCCCGAGTCCCTCGCATCCTCCCCTACTGATCGGCCACTAGCACAAAGCGTTACAGAGCTCGGGAACCTCTCCTTTTTGTTTCCCTGGATGTTCAATTTAATCTCTGCACTATATTCCTCACCACACCCCCCCACCTTTTTTGTTTTTAAATCTGCATGCATTTCATATTTTTTCAATCCAGCTTAATCTCTCTCAGTTGTTCCATGTGAAATCCTGCAGTAACTCCCTTTTTCATAAAAGACATTTTAATCTATGGTGACTCATTTTCCCTAATCCTTCGAAGAACTGGTTTTACTTTTCTGTCTGTTCAATTATTGCAAAGTTGTAAATAAGCCTGTAGTGAAACTCTATAGCAATCGATAGATGAAATTGAAATAACTTCTAACTTTTGATAGTTCAAACACTAAAGATTTAGGCTTATTTATTTTTTCAAAACAGTTGTAGAGGAGTTACAGCTTCTTAACTGGTTCTGTGTTGTTTTCTGAATGACAATCAGTTTGAGATTCTCAAGTCCCCATATTTCCCATCTGCCTGTTTATTGCAGCTTTCTTGCAATTTTTGCAGGCTATAACTGAGCAAAATAATCTGCGCTGCATGACTGCTTCTCTCGATGATGACACATCACATCTAAGTACTCTCTCGATGATGGTTTCTGCTTAATGCCCAGCTGCTTTATAAATGATATTACACAATACTACTTCAGCTCCTTGACAACTTTAACACCCACTTGCAGCATTCCAGTCAAATTGGTCTCAGTCAAATGATGATTCACTCCTGACCCATACAATTTAAAATCTGCCAAAATTTGAAGTGCTTCTTATCAATTTTAGGTTTTGCCCTGAGACAAGTAGCTAAACCCCAGTATCAGTGGCTATAGCTTTCAGTTTTGCTAGCCATTCGTATATACCATCACACTTACAGCTCTCCAGCAGGAGCTTGAATTCCTTGTGGTTTCAAAAAAAGACAGAAGACCTTAAAGCCTCAGACGTATCAAACTAATCATGTTTAGTAACTGTAGGCAAGTGGTTAGGCTTTACATGCTGCATCAACAGCTGCTCTGACAGCATTTGAAGGGATTTTAACATGCCAAGCATTTTGAGGACAAATATCCCCGGGCTACTCAGCCCCCAACACGTTTCCACTACACAACCACTGGCACACAACCTCTCTGTAGTATCCATGGCTGGTGTGCCACACTGACCCTCAGTAGAAATAGTGCCTGCTTCTGCCCAGGATAGTTGCATGCACTCGCAGGCAGCCTGCAGCTCCTCTGCTTTACAAGATCATCGATCTGAGAGGACATCAACCTTCCAAACTGCACCCACAGGAACACATGACTGGGCAAGCACCAGCAGCACATTACATATGCAACAAGCACAACACCAAACCATTTATGTTATGAAAACACATCTGGTTTGAGTTGAGTAAATACAGAAAAGGAAATTGATTTTAGGGACTAAAGGAAAATAGGGTTTTGTTTTCAAACTTCTCTAAAAACAAACAAATGAACAAAACCAAACCTAAACTGAAATAAACCAAACCAAACCACAAAGTAAACAAGGCAGCAGCATTAGTAAGCTCCAGGAGCTTATTAGCACAACATCCAACACCTAGTTCCACCTAGAAATATAATTTTTAGGAAACCATCCCTATCATTTCAAAAGATTAAAAAAAAAACACACAAAAAACACACAAAAAAACCTCAACCAATCAACCCCAAAACAAAACAAAAGAACCAAAACCAAAATAAACACAAAACCCCAGCAAGCTGTTTCTTGTATAGTTATTCTCACAGCCTTTAAAGACAGATTTTTTTACTCTTACAGGTGCTACAGTTGCAGTACTGAAGAGCACAGGACTCTATATTTCTGTGCATTCACAGTAGAACAGAAAACAGCCCAAATCCAGGGCACTTCTGCATCCTCATGATGGTCGATTGAATTGTCTGAGTATTAGTGAGCTCAGCATTCATTCCCTCAGCAGAACAGAGAAACACAGTAAGCAGGGACCTGCATGCCCTCTGTGACTGACTCATCTTTGCTCCAGCTGATAATAAAAATAATAACCCCATCCACACACAGGCTGATTTTCTCCTGCTGGAAATAATTAAAAGCCAACAAAAACCCCATGCATGTGGATTGACTTTCAGAATCCAGATCCTACAGCTTGTGTAGCCTCTTCCTTAAAGCCTGCAAGCATTTAAAACAAGCTTTCCAACTTTCCTGGGTAAGTTTTTATGCAGAATAAGCCTGGATTGTTGTCTGGGATGCAAAACTCTAGTCCAAAAGTAAACTAGCTCACACTGGCAGGCATGTCCTACTGCCTGGAAAACATGTGATGGGAAAATCTCAAAACAGGCAGGTGAAAGGTAAGTATGGAGAGAACTGAGTCGGCTCTGATGGCAGTAAATGGAAGCTGAAATATACCAAGGACTTGGTTCTTGGAAGAATTTTTGTAGAAGATGCTGTTTCTGATAACACTTCCCCATGACATATGCTGCCAGGCTTCAGCATTCAGTGCTCACAAAGCTTGATTTCCTGACTGTGTTTCATTCCACCTCCCACAAAGCCAACAAAGCAAAGCACCGCCTCTCCAAGACACATCTTACTTCACACATCATCTTCATCACCACAATTCCTGAAGAAAGCAGTGGGATATAGTAGCTCAAGGAGAAGAAGAAAAAGAAGAAGCAAATAGTTGACTTCTGGCTTATTCTAGACGTCTGTGTCATGTCCAAGAGGAGTAAGTAGACAAGTTAGAGTGAGAAGTTCTGCTCCTCCATCTCAGCAAGCATGGACTACTCTGGGAGCAAGGCACCTTCCCTTACAATGCTGAGGTTTCTCTAGTGCAAATTCAAACTACTGCTATAAAGCTCAGTGCAGCTCTTCAAAAAAGAACCAGCCATGTTAATGTGAGGGTTGTGTCTTCACACTTCCACTGCAACAGTCAACCAGTGACCCACTGTTCCCAACAAAGCTTATTCTATTCATATAGAAAGAAATCCTTCTAAAAAGGAAAGGATGTCTTTCTGCTTTTCTTAGGCAGGTGAAGCACTTCACATTGTGAAAAAAATACACCTTCTGCTTGACGTGCAAAGCCAGAGGCAGGTGCCTCTTGTACAGCAGCATTAAAGGAAGGAAGAATCCAAATTTTTTTTAAAATGTGGACACACTCTTGAGAGTTGGAGTTTCACTCCTGCAGCGAAAGTTCTGCCACTTTTGGCCAGTCAACCCAGCACCGTTGCAAATGTTCTTCTTTCTTCACAAGCACTCTGCTTGTGTTGAAGCTCTTTTACTATTTTTAATATCCACTGATACCAATTTTTATATGACTGATGCCTTTAGGCACCATTAAGCTAACTTATATATACTATCTTCTAATCTTCTTGGACTTGAATCTTTTACTTTGTATTTTTCAGTGGCTTTGTCAGTATGTTTTCCTTATTTACAATACATAGGAGAAGATAGCTATCACAGAATTTAAAATGAAAGCTACATTCAATTTTTTCCTGGCTTGAGGAGAGGTGGGTATTTCCACCACCACCACCCCCCCCAGGATGAAAGTTTCATAAGAAGATCAGACAGGATAACCACAGCCTTCTCGGGAGCACAGACTATATTCCCCATCATATATTTTTACATTTCTCTACTAATACATTTAGTATCATATTTTGATTATAATCCTAATCCTTTGCTTCATTTAAAAAGTGGTATTTCCACTGAGAAAGAACAACCATAAAAATCTGAACAGGAACCTTAAATTCTTTTAAATTCTTGGAATTTAAAAATCTATTTAAAAACACAGTTCTCCGAGTGAAGCATTTCACTGAAAACAGTAGCTTTCATACTATGAATTATTATTTTTTTTTAAAGGAGTCGAGATGAGGCTGGTATCTGTAACATAGAACGTCAGGTTCAATTAATTTAGAAGATATCATTTGCAGAAGAATTTGGCTTTATAAAGCTAAAATAATACAAGTTAGCCAACATAATACAAATGGAATCTGCCTGGAGCGCACAAAGCAAAGCTGGAGTACAAAACAAGGCTTTGATATTTCAAGCTGCCTATAACATAATCAATGTCACAAACCAATTCCAAAGGAAAAGAAAAAAAAATGGAAGTCAAGTCTAATTGTGAAAACAGAAACAATATTTCATTTACAGTCTTTTAGAGAACCCCTTATATGAGAATGTGATGCTTTTGCTACATAGAGCGTCTCCTCTGTAAGGTCCCCTGAGGGTCTCAGAATGTCCCCTGACATGTCAGCATAGGCAGAGAAAGAAATTCCCTTTCATATTTTCAAGACCTGCTAATGGAAAACTGATAGTGGAATAGAATTCACTTTTTAGAAGTCAAATTCTGCCATGCTTGAAAAATAGAGGCTTGAAAAAAAGAGAGAGGCTGCAAAACAGAGCACAAAAGATGGAGGGGACTCTGCTCCCTCAGACCTAACCCAGGGGAGAACTCAGCAGGAGCAGCAAGAAACTGTGATTGCCTTTAAAAGCAACTTAGGATATTTTGACTCAATTTATGTATTTTAAGAAGGATGGAAAAGAAGTTAATTCAAGAGTAACTTTTGTTCTAAATCTAGAGGTGGTTGGTGACAGCTAAGGTCACCTTCCTTTCTGCCACCTGCCACCCTAGGTACAGCTGACTTGGGTTCTACACCCTCTCCCTCTGCTTACAGCAGCTTCAAACCACCATTAGCCACATCAGCAGTGGGAATAGGGGGAAATGATAACCACAAAATCAGTTTTGGACAAAACAGGCAAAACCTGCATGTAGCTCTAAAGTAAGCAAGTGCTTCAGGTTTCACTGGCCAGGAAGACAGAGAGAGCTCAGCATGTAAGGTTTGCAGATATCCACTGGGAACATCCCAAGCACAAGGAATGTCACTTGGAGTTACTTGAAATAGCATTTTATCCAGTGACCATTTTACTAGCATTTTATTCAGTGACCATTTAAGATTATAACCAGCTAGAGGAAATTATTCATCTCTTTGGAAAGGAAAAGCACTTACTACTTAACACTAGGTTTAAAAAGGAAAAAAAAATAAAAATCAATCTATTGCATGATTAACCACAGATCAATGCCTCTCTCTGACACTGTGAATCCAGCACTTGAGCTTCGGACAGAAAAAAAATAAACCTCTCAGCTCTATATGCAAAACTGAATCAGGGAACTAGCAAACATTTAGAAAATTAACAATTATTTTTCAATCTGATCAGTTCCTTGAATGCACAGGACAGGAATTAGTAGCTGACAATTTCCGAAGTCCACACTGCTCTCAAGAAATGCTTTGTGGATCTGCCTGGACCTGACCACCCTGTCATTTGGACATGGCATGAAGGCAGCCTCAGCAAAAACCTTGCTAAAGCCCACGGGCATTGGGAGTTTATCAGTTCTACTGAAACCAGAGGCTTAGAGTCCAAGGTCTGAGAAACTGATGAACAAAGGAACACTGGGACTTCCAATAAGCTAATAATCCTCCTATCCAAATGACATCTTTTTCATTTTGCAAGCCATCCATAAGGAATTCAGGTAAAAATTCATGAGGTCCATCTAAGAGCCTAAACTTTGGTGTTATGAGGTACATTTTTTTCTTCACCCAGAAAGAAACAACTTTGTTCAACCAAACATTTTACCCGATGTTTGAGCCTCATGTAGGTCACCAGGTCTTAAGAAAAAGCCTCATTAGTTCATACTAATGACCAGACTTGCTTCCAAGAGAGCTTATTCTACAATGGATGATTAAGATAAAAAGATTCAGAGATGTCTGAAATGGTCAGAATAAGAGCAATACAGTGCAAACCACACTAATCCAGAATATTTTCTAATATAGAATTTCAAGTATATTATTTTATATTCTGTAACAAGAATTTGCAGCAATGAGAAGAAATTCACATTGTGGTTGATTGTTTAAAATATTCATGTATTCCACTGTTTGGAATGGATAACGAGGAAAACTAGTGCAAGTTAACACAAACAACATATGCAAATGCACTAATAATATGATGTATTAAATCCTTCGTAAGTTATAAGCCAAATTTTATTTAAAAAGTCAGGCAGTTTCTTTGATAAAGTACTACACCAAGTTTTACCCACTTCCATTGTTTTCAAAGGAGCAACTGGAGTTCAGTAAGTTTTTTCTTGAAAAGGATGTTTCTCTCTGCAATGAGAAATGCTGCCCAAAAAGTAATATAAAAATACCCATCATTACCATTCTGGTTTGAGCTGCCACTACAGGAGAGGAGAAAGCAGTCTTTCTGGAGATCCCATCTTCCCTAAAGCAGGACTAATAGTATTCCTTTGCATGCTGTATTTACAGAAAAAATAACACAGCTAATACTACTTAAAGTAAATGCTAACAGTTGTTGTTGAACAAAGTAAAGAAATTAGAAAATAGGAAGTTACTTTATGTAGTTCTCCCCCACTTGTTTGTTTACACTGTTAGCTGGGAAGTTCTAATTTTTTTCCCATTTTACCAGAATCTTCCTCCTCAGTCCTGTGGACACTGTAAAATCATCTTTTTGGCTAAGTTGATGAAAACTGAAGCCTCTCCACTTACCAACTTGTGTGTTCAGATGCTTATAACTTTTACAGAATTATTTTCTTAATGCTGTTCACATTCTTCCTATAAAGATTTTCCAGTTATGTTACAACAACTTATTTACAAGCTCAGTTTTATGAAGAAAAAACAGGAGGAAAAGAGAACAGACCAGTCACAATCAGAGAGATGCAGGATAAACCTAGCAGTCCAAAGGGCAGATAAAGAAAATTTTAAGAATGAAGCAGAAACACTCAACAGAAGTTCCACGGATACTTCCCTAATAGGGGAATATTCACATAATTAAATTTCCTCAAGTCTAATTTAGCTACCTTGGTCTACCATAATAAATGAAAAAAAGCAAAAAACACAACAAACCTCTAAAAGGAGATTCAGAGCACAAAACCTTACATACAGTTGGTAATTAAGCACATCAGATTATATTAATCGTTTCCCTGATCCTGTCTGTCTTCTGTTACACTGACCTACACCGGGAGTTCCATTTCATGCCATGACATTATATGTATTAAAATGGCAGATAATAAGCCTGAGATGCTTCTGATCTATATGAGGAAGGTCAAGAAGAGGAAAAAAAAGTAAGTGTAGTTATTTTCACCAGGCCCAACTGTGAGCAAGTGATATAATCATAAGGGCTGAGGTCTGCCCAGCCCTATCCATGCAGATCACACTTCAGCACCTACGGCTGCCATGAGCTGCAGGTGGTGCAGCTTCTCCTCCTCTCCTCCTCCCTCCATCTCACACAAATGCCTGGAAGGATGTGTGTGCTCTACAGAGCTCCATCATTCTGAGAGCCTCTAAATAAGTATAAGCAGCTGAAAATCACTTCAAGGATTTTTCAGCAATCTTCAGAATACTCCCAGTGTCAGAAGGTTTGAACCACACCCAGAGTTTGGTACCTCACCAAGCAAAACCAACACACACTGATCGCGTCGGGTGCTTTTGTCTGCTTGGCATCACCCCATGCTCAGCTCAGCAGAAGTCCTGTCCAGAAAGCAGTAGCTCCTGTCCAATGCAGCCTATATTTGTTTCTCTAGGCTGCAGACAACTGGCATTGTGATGCCATCCAAAGCTTAGCATGGAAAACACTGGCACATTCACACACTAATCCTCCCCAAACCTACTCACTCAGACAGCATTTGAATTAACAGAGAAGAGACCACATCCTTCAACACTTAGAAAAGCAGAAAAGAACCTATGTTACACAAGTCAGGAGTCCAAGAAAGCATAGGTTTTGGCTAGTTGCTTTTGCTATTCCAGTTGATAATGCTGCAACTTCAAGCCTCAATACCAGAGCTGGAGCAAATCCCAAACCTAGGAGTCACAGACACAACAGCACTGCCTAATCCAAACAGTAGCTTGCCAATCTCAGTGTTCTAAAGCATTTGTTCTAGCTGAAGAAAAAATTTCCTTAATTTATGGTCCCCAGACACAAGAGTGAACTAGAAGGATAATGGCAGGAAATGCAGCAGCATCAGGCAGTGGCCAAGAGTACCAGTGCAACAGCTCAACTAATAATACAGTACAGAACACTGTAATTTAGAAGATGCTGAACATCTGGGAACAGAGGAATGTGGCACAGTACTTTTTATGGCAACAGTATTTCACAGAACTCCCGGTACCAGTATTGGGTTGTAAATTGCTTAAATTGAGGTAAGGAGAAAATTCCAGACAGGTACAATTATAATTAAATTTCTAAAATGGAAATGACCCTGATGAAATATTAAATACCTACATCCAATGTTGGTTTAGTTGGTTTTTTGTGTGTTTTGTTTGGGGTGTTTTTGGCACACCCGTGTGCAGTCACCCATTGATGTCAGGGCAATCCCAAGCACAAACAGAAGCTGGGAGATGAGTGGATTGAGCACAGCCCTGCAGAGGAGGACTCGGGGGTGCTGGTGGGTGACAATCTGGCCGAGAGCCAGCAATGTGCACTCGCAGCCTGGGAGGCCAACCCCAGCCTGGGCTACATCACAGAAAAAAAAAAAGCGTGGCCAGCAGCTCAAGGTGATTCTGCCCCATGCTCAGCTCTGGTGAGACCCCAGCTGGAGTCCTGTGCTCAGCTATGGAGTCCCCAGCATAAGAACATGGAGCTGTTGGAGCAGATCCAGAGAGGGGACACAAATATTATCAGAAGGCTGGAACATCTCTCCTATCAGTAATAGTTGGGCTTGTTCAGCCCAGAGAACAGAAGGGTCTGGGAAGACAAACTGCAGCCTTCCAGGACATAAAGAGGGTCTACAGAAAAGCTGGGGAGGAACCTTTTTACAAGGGCTTGTATTTGTAAGACAAAGGGTAATGACTTTAAATGGAACAGGGTAGATTTAGATATTAGGAAGAAATTCTTCACTGTGAGGCTGGTGAGGTACTGGAACAGATTGTCCAGAGTAGCTGCAAGTGCCCCATCCCTGAAAGTGTTCAAGACCAGATTGGATGGGGCTTTGAGCAACCTGGTCTAGTGGAAGGTGTCCCTGCCATGGCATCGGGGTTGGAACTGTAAGATCTTTAAGGTCCCTTCCAACCCAAACTATTCTATGATTCTAAGATACGTATGTATACTGGAGCAGGAGACAAACATCCACTAATACCTTGCATTTCCAAACATGTAACAGAAAGATGTATAGCTTAAAAAAAACCCTAACAATTGCATTTGAAAAAGCAGAGGTTTCCTGGTAACAATAAAAATACATGCACCTTCATCTGCAGAAGTAACATCAAGTTAGCAACAAAACTAATATGATTTATTTAAATGAGTATTTTTTCACATTAAGCCTCTGTTTCCTTGGGAAGTTGCGAAAGAAAGTCCTTCTCTACCTCGGCAAAAATGCAGATGGGCTTTTTTTTCTTCTAAACAGGGAGCACACGAATGCTAAAGATGGCTAAATACAAATCTGGAAGGTATTTCCAGAAGGATTTTCATTATAATTAAAAAAAAAAACCAAAACACAAATAGCTGTTGGCTGCAAGTAAACACTGAACAAAGTGTTACAGAGAGGAGAGAACTTTCCAATCAAAGTATCATCTTCTTGTATTCTTCTTTGTACACAAAGCCTGTGTGTGTGAGACCATGTGCAGTTTATTAAACCCTGCATACAATCAAGAATCAGAGGGGTCTGTCAAGAAGAACCAGTTCAGAGGTCGTGCTCTTCTCCTGGAGACAGGGCCTGAAGGAGAAAAGCAGCTGAAGGCAGGCTCAGGTGACCTGGCAGCAGGAGTCCCTGCAGCCTGCCAGGCCAGGACTGGCGTTACGCAGCAGCCGCAGCGACATGGTCCCAGTGGGGGATCCTTAAGTGAACTGCCTACAAGATCCACAGGGCTCATCCTTTGCCTCAGCACACCTGCTGCACACAGCTATTTACAACAGTGGCACGAGAGGACTCTTCTCAGAACCAAGTTTTAAGATCCCAGAAATGTCAAAGAGATCAGACAATGCTACACCAGGGAGAACAGTCCCTCTGCTTTAGAAACTAGTCATTACTGAGGGGAAGGACAGCTTCTGCTGCTTGCTAAGAAAGGCTTTAGTTAAGACAAGATGTCCTGATTAGAGGTTGGAAAGAGGGTGGCTGAAGTAACACGTAGACGTTTCTCAGCTATTTACACCCCGCTGGCTTTACCACACAGCAAAGAGTAACCACTGCAGCCACATTCAACAGAGGACACACAAACCAATCCTTGGAATCCCTTATAAATACCAATGTAACAGAAGAGTTGTCCTAGTGCTGTTTTCTGCAGATTTCTGCAATTTTCTTTCTTTTCTGCTATTGCAATTTGCAATGGGTAGTTTTGCAGACAAGCACAGGAGCTATTCACATGTGAATTAAAAGCCCATTCATGCCTACACCTTATAGGAAAGCCAGTCATTTGAAGAGCTGCACCATTTCTTAAGTTCTGTTGTTTAAAAAGCAATTAAGATGCATCCATTCCTCACCAAGGTCACCAAAGAGAAAGATGAAAACAACTCCAGAATCTGCTAATACCTTCCAAGGTATTACGATAACCTCCCATGGACTATGTGGTTTAGATACATCCTCTCAAGTAGATGTTTTATTTTCTCACAGTAACTCAAACGTAAGTGTGTAATACACATTCCTTGTTTGTTTAAAGACACACTGAAGTCTTCTCTTCCAAAGCAAGAATGAGACAAGTTTCAGCTTCACAACAGGCTGGTAAGTTTTGTTGTTGCTGTTCTTTGTTTGTTTTTTAAGTGAAGACACCAGATGCAAATATTTGTTCTTTTCCTATGAACTGAAAAATTGCAATTGCTTTCTGTGTCCCTTCCAACTCTACCTGAACAATCAAGAGGTTAGAGAAGCCACTGCTCTATCTTTACAGGGTAAGAGTAAACAAAACAAAAGTGGTAAAAGAAATTCATCAAGTTAAATTATAAACCTGTATTTTGTGCAACATAAGCAATAGATTCACATTTGTATTATTGGGGGTTTTTTTAAGCATTGTAAACACTTCAAACAGCCTCATGGTTCAAAATACCGAATATGTAGCCACTAATTAAGTGTTTAATACCAATTTGATGTTTTATTGACTTTTGAAACATTTAGCATAGTATATCCCTAAGACTGAGATCATTACAACATTACAGTTGCTACACGAGACTCTGTTGCAGCTACATTGACAGAACAGCTATAATTACTTAGTGTGACTATCCTGGAAATGGCCAGTGAAATCAAATGCTTCAATTCTTTAACAAACCCTTAAAAAGCAGATCACTGAAACAACTTTTTAACTGATCTTGTTACACACTCACCTTATTCTGAGATCTTAAAGACAAAAAATAGAATGGGGCAGTAAAATAAACTTGTCATTCTACTAGTTTAGACAGTGATTCTGGTGCCATAGGCAGCTGCTTTTAGATATAATAAACATAATTTAATAAACTGATTTAATAAACTTAATTACCTTATGCTCATGATATATAAAGGTATCACCTCAATTAGTTTTCACTGCAGGACAAACTCTGTTAGGAAGGAATACTGACATTTGTTCTTAATGTTCTGTAGTAAGAGGCAGAGTTTTAGAACCCACAAAACACACACACAAAAACTGACATTCTTAAATTAACCTGGCACTGCAGCAGCTTCTGGATTAGCAGCAGCTTCCTGCTGTGCTTCCTCCATAGCAGGGGATGCATCTGGAGCAGGTAAGTCATCCTCCCCTCCGGCTGCAGGGGATACCCCAGCACTCTCAGCCTGTGCTGCAGGTTCAGCAGCAGCTGCTGCATCAGCCTCGTCCGTGGCTGTCTCTGCATCAGTGGCTTCTGCGTCAGATGTCTCTTCTTTATCACCTTCTAAGGATTTATTTAATACAATAAAAACAGTAAAGTGCATGCATGCAACACAACTTCACCAACTACTTTTTTTTACCATCATCCTCATTTATATTTATAACAGGAAGCTAACCTTTGGGATCAGAATTTACAAAGTCAATAAATCAGTAATGAATCCCCCCCCATACTGTCCAATGGGGCACCACAAAATATGTTTACAAGATAAGGAAACCATATTCTTAGTTACCAAGCTTCATAACTGTTACAGTGTAGTAAGAAAATAAACTGTGGCTTAAAGCGAGTGACTGCAAGAGGTGTGAGTGCAGGGAAGGGTAGAAAAGGACCTCACCATGTGTTACTGAAAGAGCCCATTCTGCTGAAAGGGTCAGTGGTAACATACTCAGTGGCATCAGAGGGAGCAGGATTCTCACCCTCTTCACACCCAGCAGTGGAAGTGCCACACTGGGAATATGACATTTGCTCTCACGCTTAGAAGACCTTCTGGAGTTTATTATCCTCACAGCTCAGCAGCACCACAAGCCAAGATGTGCCTCCAGTTTGCACAGGACTATTTTCAAGGTGCTTGACTTTGCTGGCAGCAGCTACAATAGTGCTGAGCCCAATAAAGTGTTAGTTTTCAGAGGGCTTTGTGCCACCCCTTAGCTCTAGGCTGCTGCGGGTTCTCTGCTAGTACTATTCACCCTGCTGTCTTTAAATCTCTGTGTGCACAGGGACCCCTGCAAGAGCCACAGCAATCAAGAGAGAAAAGTAAGGTCTGTGGGGCAGAATAAAAGAGGGGACCCTTATTGAAACTAGGTGTCCATAAGTAAGAAGATAACTTGCTAATTTTAAGCAGTAAGCATTCACTTCACTGGAGATATGGCTGCTTATTTTCTTTTTACAAGCCCCAGCCATCTTCTAAATACTTGTCTATACTGCTGTGGAACAGGCTCTTCAGAATCTGAAACCCCAGTGTTTCCCAATCATGCATTACTCCAAACCCAGCCAAGACAAGTCAGTAACAGCTCACAGCACAAAGCAGCAGAGATGCACAATCACCATGCAAACATGCACTAAGATCAAGTTCACAACAGAAAGTTCTGTATCAGGTGTTCATTGCAAGTTTACCACTGGAACCAACTTACCATGTGGAAAAAATTGAACTGGAAATAAGGCTTGTAATACAGTGTACACAAAGTGAGAATACAAAGGAGATAGCTTAAAGAGACATAGTCAGAAAATTATTTTATTCTTTTATATCTGTTTAAAAACTAAACAGATGCATTTCACTTCTTGGTTTTCTTATGCTAGTGCCATGTTTTTGTGTCCACGGTTAAACACAAGTCTACTCATTGCTCAATAAAAATCAAAGCTTTGTATTACTCAGCCTGATCATGTCCCTTTAAGAGAAGGCTATAGTTCAAAAAACCTAAAATCCATCACACAAAGAACAGACTAACAGCCAAGCTCAGCATTCAGAACACTTTATTGGACAGTCAAATATAGAGTGCATTCATTCAGAACAGCCAGCTTCTCAATCTCTGAACCACCCTCTACAAAGCAGATTCAGTAATAAGCTCAATATGGTTTGGCCTTGCAAACACAGGTAGTTCTTTTAAAGTCTCACAAGTGTGGAGTTTTACAATAGAAGGTATAAAGTCATCCCAAGGTAGGCTGCAAGGTACGCAATGGTGAACGACTGTCCTTTGTGTCTATTTAACTTCCTCGGGTTTGGAAAGAGATTTCCCTTGTATTTTAGTCTGGAAAGTGTAAAAGCAGAGTATAGATTAGAAAGATTGAATCAGCTTGCATCAAGTTGAAAAGTCACTACTAAAAAATAGAAGGAAGTCAGGAACAAGTTTAAAGGAAACACATGCAAATGGAGGACAAAACTCAGAAACTTCTAAATAAGCAAGTAGAATGTTCTGCAAGACAAGCATCGTTTTACAGCTCAAAAGGTTTCCCAGATTTCCTACTGCTACTTCAAGTCAAACTTCTGCCAGAGGATTTTTTAAATCCCTCCCTAAATATTAGAGTAGCTTTGCATTAAGAAAAGCTTCAGAAGATTTGCTATTGATTTTTTAGATGTCTTCTATTATTGATTGAAATACCATTAAGTATCATTTTAACCCTCTAATAAGCAAACAGCATGGAAATAATTCAGGACAGTCTCCCTCTGATCAGCTGTTCCCTAGTATTAGGCTCTCCCAGATGGAAAGTTCCAGCTAAAAAGTTCTTACCATAGGACATGTAGCAAATATGCCACAAATGTGCTGTTTTGGGCATGTTACTTTTCTATCCACCACTTCATATTGTTACCAGCACTGATTTATAGCATATCTGAACCTTGATTTTACATGACTCTAAGAAAATTTAGATTTCTTTGAGAACAGAATTTTTATTCACTCTTATGAGCCACACTGTGAAAAAGTGTAAGGACTAATAACTCCAGCTAAAGAATGAATGAGGGAAAAGAAGCTGCAGTGGCACTTCTGGGAAAGGCAAATCTATGGCAACGCTCTGTGACAAGGTACACACAAAAATATGACTATGCAGGGAACAGGAAAAAAAAAATGGGAGGGAAAGAGACATTAATTCTTTTGAGAAAGCACACAGAGGATTCCATAGGAAAAGTGAAGACAGAAATATCTTTCGGGAGGATACAGTGGGGGCTGAAGAAGGATTTTTAAAAGGAGCTGATTCAACAGTAATTTTGTATTGAAAATTGGGATTAGCTACTCATAAATCCAATTAAACACTCTGGGTTGAGTGTTTATTCAAAAGTCCAACACCGAGAATAATACAGGAAACAACTGTGTTCCCCATACAGCCTTAGCAAAGCTTTGGACTGCTTGCTGTCAGTGATAAGGGAGCCAGCAGCCACCTGCCATTGGTTGTGACGTGTATGTACATTACTAAGCAGCACAAGGCATCAGATTATGGGATGTCTGGAGAGTACCCAAGTCAGAATTAAGTAAATTACAGAGCACTGAGTACTCTTAGCCCAGTCTCGGACAACACCAGAATAGCCTCTGGAGGGTCAGCAGCACCACTGACTCCGAGGGCATCCCACTCAAATGTTTTGGTAGATAAGGGTTAAAACTCAGTACCTTGCAGAAGTGAACCTTATAAGAAGAGAGGGAACATACTGACATGATTTTAAGTGCCCTGGAAGATTTGCTTAATACCTTCACATCTATCATGTTCTTCTGACTATGTCAGAATGTTAACAAGTGTACTGGACAGCAGGTTAACTAGGTCACTAGGAGAAAACACCTACTTTGGTGCTGGTGACATTTTTAGGGACAAGGAATGACTGCATTAAAATTGTGACAAAATTCCCAATATTTCAAAAATTAAGTTTAAAAACCTGTATTGTTTCCAGCTGTTTAAGAGAAAGGAAATTAAAGTGTTGTGCCACTTTATATCTTAAAAATCTGAATTTTTAAACTTCTAAAACTAAAGGATGTGTGTGGAACTTAAAGACATTTTAGATGAAGTCATTTCAAAGCATGTTCTCACACAGAAACCAAAACAAACGCAGTGTACTTTGTTCAAGTCTACGCTTTGTGTGCGTGCAAATAAATAAATTTCAGATGTCAGTATCAGAAAAAACAAGGAAGATCTTCAAGGGCTATGGCTTCATTGATTTGTTTTTATAAGTTACAATAAAAATATAAAGATCCTTAAGAAGTCTAATTTCTAATTATTTTACCTAGCAAGGCAATGCTTGCCAAAGTTCCATCTTTTATATTAATGCCACCATAACACTAATTGATGTGGACAGAGACAACATTCCATTACAAGCATTTGGACTAACATGGTCTAATTATTTAAGCACGAAGAGCTGAGTAAGGATTTGCCATATATTTAGGTGAGGTCTGCTTGTCACTTAATCCTAAATTAAAAAGGATTTTAAAAAATTAAAGTTGTGGGACAGTAAATGGGTCTAATTTTTGGTATTAAAAAAAAATAATTACAAAAGTATGTTTTTTTCCTATTGAACTGTGCTGCCTGACAGCACGTGGCCCAGAGCCAAACTGTTGGCTAACAGAAGGATATTATCACCTTCCCCCCCAGTAAACAAAAGAATAAAACTGATTTTGACAGTGTGATGCATTTAGTCAAGTTTCATTAAGCTTTCAGTAAATCAAACACAAATAAATACTCAGTATGCAATTCACACATCAGCTTTTTTCATCCCAAGAGCCCGCTGCAGGTTGACCACAGGCCAGAGTCACTGCCTAAACATTAAGACCATTCCCAAAGTTTGTGCAGAAGTAGCTCTGTAACAGAAAACCACACAACCACCTTTGTCTTTACCCTGGCAGAGCTCAGGCAAGGACTTGGACAGGGTTAAAGCCTGATTAGACAACCTAGGAATCTGTTCCAGAGCCTCAGGCACCCAGGGAACAAGAGAGAAGAGCTCGACTCACCCCTTCTTGACCAAGGTTTGGTTTTCCTCTCTTCAGCTCTCTCATGAAGAATATTCATGTGTTCAATATAGTTGCTGTGGGATGAACTGACTATTCTGTAGGCCTGAAAGGAAATTATACCTAAACTTATTGCTACATCCCTACAAAGTCATCAAACAAAAACAAGGGAGAGGGAGAGAAGGGGTTTAAAGCTTTTTAAGACAAGCAGTAGCAAATTATGCTAAGCAAGGTTAAAAAAAAAACCAACAAATTAAAAAAAAAATATTTTTTACTACTAAGATATTTATATATTTCACATTTCTCCATTGTTAGAAAGCAAACATTCCATGCAGCATTCGAAGTGCTGTTTAAACTGCACACAGTATTTTAAGACAATTACAGTCAACTATTTTATTTTTTTTTTAACTATGGCAGAAAGATGACAGCAAGAGAATTTGTAATTCCTCCAGATGAGCATTCACACGCCTTTGAGATTTTGAACAAGTAGGAGCTACTTCCCCTTCAAGAGGATTGCTCTGTGGGAGAGGGATACATATACCTCTGTACCCCTCCGGGCTCTGCTAGTCACTAGCTCAAGTCTTAAGGGGGGTGGAAGGAAGCGATGAAATGGGGGCTTTGGGGACATGAAGCACAGTCTGATATATTTAGATGCAGGGAAGAGGACAACTACAAAAAGATCTTAACAAAAGTAGATGTTTACAAAACTTTAACATGCTTTTTTAAAGTAACTAGCATTTTCCTCTTTCTTTGTGTCTCAATCAATGAGTTTCATAGTATTCCACCCAGTAAATGGGTTACTTCATATCAGAGATATTCTACTGGCAGTTTACATCTTGGTCATCCATATTCTTTAATCCAGAGCACACCTTATACCGTGACAGCTCAGAAAGCACAAAGAGCTCCATTCCCAAACACTTACATAAAATATACCACCAAAAGCAGCCACACCAGCAAGAAGATAGTAAATCATGGCCTCTCCAGAAGAGCCAGGAACACTCCCAGATGACATCTGGCGAGGAGGTGCTATAAAAAACCGTTAATGAAATTGATGTAAAGTGCTGGTAAAATACGATCACAAACTAGAACGACAGAATATGAACTTTGTATGGAAAAGAAAATCTTACAAGGTAAGAAAAAAAAAAAAATCTTACAAGGTAAGAAAACAGAGAGGGGCAGCTTAGCAATGTACAATGGAGTAAACAGAGGGTACGGTGCCTAAAGTGAGCAGGGTACATGGCTGAGTTCTTCCTCAGAGCAGGACATTTTCTGTGAAGATACTGTCTGACTATCAGCTTCCAAGTACCGGATGTATTCTATAAAGACTAAGGTGCTACTTGAAGAACATAAAAAAAAAAGTTTCTGCTCAAGAATTATGCTGTAAAGCAATCTGTCCTTACTCAGTCTTGCTGCAGAGAAGATCAGCAGAGGAAAATAAAGCTCTTCAGTTTAATAGCAGAGCACTTAAAGAAAAAGCATTTTCCTTTGAATTCACATTTTTTCATTCTGAAATGGACTGCTAACGTTTAGATATGTGCCCATAACCTCAAGTACTGGCCAAGAGGGCAGACAGGCAGGATTACACAATTTTATCCCTGGTCGATACTCACTACAACAGCAGTGTTAATAACTTATTTTTGTTCACCGTTCACGTCAGTTTGATTCTTGCTATAACCTCATATTCTTTCATACATCTCAAATAGAAACCTGCAAAAAACATGGGTAATTCTGTTCATCAACAGAGTTTTCAGATTAATTTCATTACTGCATTCCCGAGGAGCAGCACAGCAGAGAAACACCCCATGGAAAGGGTGCTCATTAAACATAAGATGGCTCTGGGCATTGCAATCAGTAGCTGCAAAAATAGTCTCCATCTCGAAACATGGCCATCGCATGCCAGATTATGTTTAGCAGCATCTGTCTCATGACACACTTTTTTGACTCCCCCTTCAATAGCCGGGCACCCTAATGGATCTTCTTACATTTACACAGCCCTCCCGCAGTGACTTAGCACCAACAGCTTCTGGATGCTGTGCAGCCTGGGAGCAGCGGGTACCACGGGCAGTTACCCGGCACGGAATCCGGAGGATTGATGTTTTGGTTGTTTTTTTTTTTTTTTTTGCTCCCGGTTATACAATTCGCGATGCGCCAAAAGCCATGGCTGCGGCACCGCGCTGAGACCGCTCTCTCCCGCCGCTCACGGGCCGCGGGGGAATCCGCTGCTTTCACCTCAAGGCTCTTTTACCCCTTCGTGGGTTTTGGGGTTGTCGTTGTTTTTTGCTTTTTTTTTTTTTTTTTTTGAAGGGAGGGTGAATGAGGTGATAGTGAAGCGAAGGGCAGCCTTCTCGCTGCGGGAGGGGGATGACACCGGCCCGGCACCCAGCCCAGGCAGGCGAAGGGGACACGCGGCCCCACCGCCGCCGCTCCTCCCAAAGACCAGCCGTCCCGCGGAGCGCGATGCGCGGGAACGCGGAGAACGTTGCAAGGCAGCCGGCTCCCAGCGGGGATGACCGAGCTGCCGTCCTCGGCTCCGCCGCTTCCCACTCTCCTCACACCGCTGGGAGACGCGGCCGGAACCTGCAACCGATCGCAGCAAGAACCGCGCCGCGCAGCCCGCCGCAGCCGCCCCCGGCCCGCGACCTTCGCGCGTCCCCGCGCCGCAGAGAGGTGGGGGCGGCGGCGCGTCACCGTCACCCTGCCCGTCCCGTCCCCGTTCCTCGTCCCTCTCCCTCTCCCGTCCCTCCCCGCACGTCTCCCCCGCCCTCGCCCCACACTGTCCCGTTGACCTCTACCCGGCCCGGGGTCGAGCTACCGCGGCGGCCCCCGCGTACCACGCTGCTTGAGGCGGCTCGCAGCGGCGGGAGCCCTGCTGAGGCGGGAGGCCAGCGCCTGCGAGGCGGCTCTGCAGAGGTACATGGCGGCGTCGGGAGGTGCGGAACGCAGCGGGCACCTCGGGCTGCCTGACAAGCGTGGGGCTGCGGCCGCCGCAGAGGACACCGAGCCGCGCACGGCGGGGCGGAGAGGGGCGGGGCCGCCAT
>JANHGL010009193.1:0-15221 GCA_024611195.1 Ceyx melanurus | reverse complement strand
AATGGGAGTAAATTTTAGCAATTGATGGATTAAAAATGGTTTCGAAAATCTCTCAAGGTCTTTTGACTTCTTAGTTGGTACATGAATGTTATTTTTGTTTATCATGTTTTCACTTTCACATTTGTTTCCCTTTATTTACAGTCTGCCATATTTATACAGATTAATAACTATATTTTCAAGTTCTTTTTTTCTGTTTGCTGTGAGTTTATACACACACATGGCTGCAGTTGTGTTACAGCTCCTTTGCCAAACATTTAATCATCATTATTTTTCTCCTTGATTTGCTGTCCTTTTGACAGTGCCTTTGCCTACCATTTGTCAGTATGTATGGGTTAAATAGAGGCAACTTACACCTCATTTCCATATAGAACTCATGTTTGTTGGTAATTCTTTTGTGTGGCATAAACTGATGTAACATTTTATTGTGGATTTTTTTCCTCTTTCTAGGTTTGTATGGCAGTCCTTAGGACATACATTGGGATCAAAGACTCAGGCCTTCTCAAGCGTGCAGGTATGATATATGAGTAGTTTTTAATGTATCTTTGATACTTTGCTTATTTGAAGCAAATTTAAATTTCAGGAGAGAAAAAGGAGCCACTACAACAGTGAATAAAAAGTTCTGATTTTGAAGAAATACATCCAATCTATGGCTTTTCATGTTCCAGCTTCCCACTGAGGCTAGATATTTACATACAGTTATCTCAGGAGATATCATTAATTATCATTAACTATTTTGAGGTACTGTGGTTGTTTCAGATCCATCTGAGATTTAGAGTTCAGCCAGAAAGGGCTAAATCTGGACAGTCATTCCTTTTCTACTTGTCCTGTTTTATTAGCTTATAGCACAATGTGAACACATCTCCAATTGTATCCTGTGCAGTGATGTTCCCATGCTAAAATCCTGAGTGTTGTAATGCAGGTAACACTGGCTACTAGCAGGTAGTACTTACTACCTTACTAATTTACCAAATCTCACCTTCTCTTGTGCATTTTTCTTGGGCTGCACCAAATCTGATGAGCTTTCTTGAAACCTGCAGGGTTGATGGTGTTCAGCTCAATGACATGAGTTATTTCAGAAGAGTCACTGTGGCTCTAGTAAGGTTAACACTGTTCAGACTGGTTCCTTTCTCCCATTTTGCTCCATATCCCAGTCCCATAATATCCTGGATAAAGGTTTGTTACACTGCATTTTAAATTTAAAGAAATAACTTGCTGAGATAGTTAGTTACTCCAAAGTGAAATTAATTTAATTGCTTTTTCAGTGCAAATATTTGTGAAATATTACAGAGAAGTTATTCCTGGTGTGGATTTTGCTTTGCAAGTGCTGAATGATCTTCTTATTTCTTTGCTCAAGAACTGCTTGTTGCAGGAAGTATTCCAGATATTGAATGTAACTGTGCAAATCAATACACTGGTAGGTGATCTTGTAATACTTTTTTACATCTTTCATCTGTAGTTTCTCAGGGTTTTTTTAGTACTGTGCCAATTGTAGTAATGATTATTTTTCCTCAATTCTGGTGGGGAAAAGAGCAATTCAAAAGTTCCTGTTATAAAAACCTTCAAGCTTCCTAATTGACCAGTTGCAAAACCGATTGTGCTTCTTTGTCTAAATTAGCCAGCTGTGGATGTTCTTCTGAAGGTTTTTGAGCATGTGGCTTCTTTGAATGCAAGAGATGCCCTGCCTACATTAATCAGTACCTTCTGTAAGGTAGGAGTTTGACTGTGCTACTGCTCCCTGTTGACATTTCTGAAATACCTTGCCTGTTTTAAACCTCAAACATCACTGTAATATTTTTCAGTGCTGTTTTTTAAAAAGTTTTATTATGTCTAGCTGAACTTTTAGTGTGGAGTTACAGTTATCCCTTATTTTTTTACCTGCAATTCACTAGGATGTGTTTCCCCCACTGTTTGCCACTTGCTTCTGCAAATAGAGAAGTGATCATATTTTATTTGTGTGCTTTTCTTCCCCCTGTTTGATCTTGCAGCTCATTGATGCTGGTATGTTACTTGAATTTGAACATTTTGACTGTATTACTAAGTTCCTTCACCAATTGCAAGCTTCCAGTCAGGAATTAAACACTGTTTTGAAGATCAAATCCAGGTATGTCTTTAGGGAACTATTTTAGAATTATATCTATCTAGTTACTACTTCAGGTTCTGTTTTTAGATTTCTTTCTAAAAACTTTGGAAGGTGATTAGAAAATGAAAATTTAGTGTTTTGGATGAAAATACTATCATATGCCTAATTGTATTGTAAAGTGCTGTCAGTTTACTGTGCTTGAAAGATCAAGGATTTTTCAGTCAAAACTTAGATTAAAATCAGAAACAGCAGCATTTCATACACCATTTAGGTGCAAGCAAACACTAAAAGGGAATAATAGAATCAGTTATAATCTGAAGTGGTTTCTGGTTTCACTTAGTGTGTGATTACATAAATATTTGTGCCAACACAAACATGGATGAGGGTCATTTTTCAAAGCCCAAATTGTTTCCAAAACTGTTGATGTCTCCCTAGCACTTGCACAATATTGTGATTTTTTTGTTTGTTTTTCCTTCACCTGCATCACACATACACAAGCTGAGAAACTAAACTTGCAATTCATAAGCCAACCTTTGATTCTTGAAGGAAACCACATAGGTCTAGGGCTTAGAGGAAACCACATTCATCTACTGTGTGCCAGCCAACTGTCACTGTTGCAAGTGAAAGCACTACTGAAACTGTTTGCTGCTTTTCATACTTTTCCAATAGAGTTCATTTCAGTTATGTACTTTTTTTGCCACACATGTGAGAACTTTTATCAGTTTTCATATTTTTTAATCATTTTTCTTTTTTACCAGGTTGTTTGGGTTTGTTTAATCATTTTTTCTCCAGATTTTTAAAATTAGTTTTCAGTTTTATCAGTTTCAGACTTTTTTAATCAGCTTTTTTTAAATCATTTTTCTTTTTTATCAGGTTGGTTGGTTTTGGTTTTTGTTTTTAATATTTTTTCTCAGATTTTTTTATCCATTTTCAGTTTTATCAGTTTTCAGATCAGGAATCTGATCCACAGAGAAATGACCCCTTCCAGGTTGATCAGTGTGTGTTTTTCAGCACATACTGAGCAACAATCTCTGTCTGAAGACTGAGCAACTGTGAGACTTCAGCTACATGTATTAGCTCATGCCTGTGTAGGTTATGTATCTCCACACAACAGCATTGCACTGGGTAGATGTATCCATTGTTTCCTTGCCAGCATCAGAATATTGTGCTTCTAGGTAGTTAAAGCTGAATAGAACTTCATTTCATGTAATTAGCTTGTATGTTTGATTTGTTTTGTTTACCTTTTATGTCAAAAACAAACATGATCCAGTTCTGCATTTACCTACTGGATTGCAAGTCTTTTTCATAACTTTTTAGTTACATTTCTGTTGAGACAAGGGAATATTTTCTGTGAAAATAGATCTGCTCAGTTATTGGTTTGATATTAACATCCTTTGGTATGATTGGCAATGGCCATTTTCAGTGCCCAGTTTGCATAGTGTGCAGGAAATAGAATTTTTTAGTAGTTTTTAGTTCATATATTATCATTTGTTGATCACCTTCTGCTAAAGCATATTTTAGTTAAATAGGATGTGTTAAAATGAAGTATTAATTTTTTTTCTTATGGAAGATTTCTGGAAAGACATTTTGGAATGAACTGGCTGTTTGACTTCAACTTGGCAGTGTCTGAAATTCAGGTATTGTACATTCTTCAAGCCTTTTAGAATATTTCAATAGGAGTTATTTTAAACCTACAAGAAAGAGCAATTCCTACATAATTTAAAATTAGTGGGCTTTATTGTTGAGTATATTGAGATTCTGATAAAATACTTTTATGCTGAGACATGTTTGGGAAAGATTAATGTGCAGGGCAAAACTGTCTTTGGCTTTTCTGTGATATATTTTAATTTACATACCTATAGTTTTTATCTTGGTTTTGCATCTTATTCAGAGATTTTTCTAGCTTTAAGCAATTTTTTCCTATGCTTTCCATTTGTTGTGCTTGTAATTGGTAGCACATCATTTGTCACCAGAAATATTATTTTATATGTCATTTAGCAGATATCATTCATCTCTAGTACATAAAGAAACAATGGTAAAAACATGCAGTTGACATTTACAAGTATTTTAAAGAATAAGAAAATATTATTAAAAATTCAGCAGTTGGATAATTGCATCTTTCATATTCAAGGGCAAGTTAATTAATATAGAATCAAAGGATTTTTTTGGTTGGAAAAGACTTTGAAGGAAGAGTCCAACCATTAACACTTTCAGTCCCACCACTAAACCACATCCCTCAGCACCTCATTTTCATGGCTCTGAAATGCCCCCAGGCATGGTGACTCCACCACCACCCTGGACAGCCTGTTCCACTTCTTAGCAGCCCCTTCAGTAAAGAAGTTTTTAAAATGGAAAAGGATTTCAGTTTCTTGAGGGACAAAAGTTAGTGCAAGTTAGGCAACCTGTAACTTTGCCATATTAAACATGGAGGTTCTTAGCAGTAAATTTCATCTGCATCTTTGTTCTGCTGTAAGTCTATCCCAGGTGTATCTCCTGAATTTCAATATATTCTCTGGTATTCTGGAAGCAGATGTGCTTGTATTTATCTCTTGCCTTCTTTGCAGCATTGCAAGGAAAAAAATGATTGGAGCAAGCTGGGAGTTTTGTATGTTAATGCAAGAAAAGGATGTGAATTTTCTGATGATCTTCAGAAATTGTCTTTGTGTGTTGCTGAAATACTGACCAGAGAGTCAGAGACAGACAGCCCAGGGGTTCCTTTTTGTGATTTTGCTGATGCAGGTAAAATTAAGATGCAAGAAATGCTTTTCATTCATCCTTATTCTTTGTTGAGTTTTTAGGAGTGGAAAAAAACCCCAAATTCATATCCTGCTTTCTGAATATTAGTTATTATATGTTACAATATTCAGAGTTTCTTGAGGTGCAAATACAATCAGCTCAAATGCTCAACAGAGTCAATTTTCTAGTAAAATCCACAGTGCTTACACTTTAAGTCCTGAAAATAGAGGATCTGAGCCTTTTGAAATCAAGATGATAAACCAAAACTGGTCTGTAATAAGAATGTCCCATTCTCAGGACAAAGGCAAACATAGTTAATTGTTGTCATGTGAAGTGTCACACTCTTGGTAGCATAAATAAACTTTAGAGCTGTAAATACAGCTCTGTTGTGCATTTCAAAGCACATGGAACAGAGTTACATCATATATTGTATAGTGGTTGGAAAAACTTGTAATTACTCAACTCTGTCATTAGGAAGTTACTACTTTTAATGGCAGAAGTTTTCAGAAAGTATATTTAATATTTTTTAAATGGCCAGGTTTTTTGAGTGTGTAATTTATTTTAAGCTACATTTACATGTAAATATATTCTATTTATTTTTTTTCAGTAATACAAAATTCACAACATAATGAAGCAGACAAAATAGTCATTGGAAGGATTGGCATCAGTGTCATGTACTCTTACCACAGAGTTCTCCAGTGGATAAAGGTATAGTGAGTAGAAGAAAAGAATGAGTCAATTCCACATGTTAAATGGTGTTTCTCTGCTCAAAACTGCCTTGTAGACAACCTGTCTTGACCATGTGGGAGTGTGAATGAGGCTGTGCTCTGAGTGACTTTTATCAGAACTGGCAGATCCCAAACTGATCTCTGCTTCAGGGATCAACTACAACTGTCATTCCTGCCTCTCCCCAATCAGTTTTAGCAGATAGATGTAATGGAATAAGACCCCAGTCTTTTAGCTATGGACTAATCTGCTTGATTCCATGTCTTTTTCTTCCAGAAAGTGGCCAAGACAATAAGGTAGTGATGGATTTGTTCTTCTTGCTGCAGCCAAAGTGATTTTGGCTTTAGGCCATACCCTGTGCCATTTTGTGAATACATTGGACTGCCTGAAGCTCCAGATCTGCTTCTCAGATCACTTTCCCTTCATGAACATCAATCTCTTTACCACATACCCTTGATGCTTTGTGGCTTTCAGGGGTAACATATGTCTGCTTCTTGGCTCTAAAGAGAATGTTCTTTGTAAGAACTGAGCAAAGGTCATAAAACAGATGTCCTTTGAAAAAACATGCTGATTTGAAACATGTGAATAGGTCCTCCACAGAGAGAAATCCTCAAGCAGTGCTAGACTACCTTCTGGATTTTGCTTCTGTAGAATCCCGCAAAATTAATATTCCTGTGGTAACTAATTAACTTCCCATTTCAGCTCTTTCCTTTCTTAAAGGACATTGCTATGTTTTCTTTTTCCCCAACCTTTTATTACTTCACAGTGTTGGTCAGAGGTTCTTGTCCAGTTCAGGATCTCCTTCCACAACTGCATTTTAACTGAGTGTCCCACCTTTATAGACCACTCCTAACTTATAGCTGCGTTCTTTCCATCTTTATAGAAAGACACACTTTTTAATGGCCCTTCTTTTGGCTAGAAGGATAGAATAGATGCACATCCTCTTTATTTTTGTTGTTCTGTCTCTGCTTTGCACTTAGATTTCAAAATCCTATTTTCCTGATAAGGTTTCACTGAGTCTTTCTGGTGTGTGAATTTTTCCCTTCAGCCACTTCTCTGTTCTTCTAAACCTCCCTTTCCCTCCACAACCCTTGTTCTGCCACCACAATGTGTGCACAGACAACCACAGCTTTTAACAATTCTTCATTGCTCCTACTGAGCAAGAGCTGAAACCTCTCTAATTTGGAGTTTCATTCAAGCTGCTTGAGCAGCAAGTTGCAGCCAGACAGGGCAAGTGCAGGATCCTGCCTGTCCTTGCCTTGCTAGCATCATTGATTTGATATTCCAGCTTGACTCCATCATCATCTTTGACTGCAATGGCCAACCAAACAGTTGTTAAGAGGATACCAGTCTAAATATCAACCTGGAATAAGATTATAAAGTTGATGGTTGTTGCACTGTTGGACAGACCCAACTTTTTCCACCTTATATCCTGCTGAGTACAACTGTCAGTGTTTGACTTATGCTGGAGTCATTCCTTCAGTTTAACAGTTGTGTCTCTGATGCCAAATGAAATCTTTGTATGATCTTTCTAGAATTTGATATGTTGTGTAGTGCTGAACTGAATCACAATAGTAAAATTATTCATATACTAAACCAAATTAATTACAATGTATTAAAATGCTTTATAGGAACATTATATAATAGAAATAATGTGATTAATTTTAACTGCAGATAAATTAATCACTGCTTTGGAAAGAAGACCAGCTCAGCAATGGATTGGGAGGAGGTTTTTTGTCTACACAGTGGAAAAAACAAACTTAGAAATTTTACTATACTTTTTTCCCCAGCTCAGTTTGTGTAACTCAACTGGTACCAATAAATCCACCACCTAATTAAATCCTCTACGTTTTGTGTAAATATACTCTATGTTCACTGATGCCTTTGCTTCCCCCTTTCCCTTCTCCGTCTTATGCTAGGGAAGGAAGGTTTTGGATAAATTGCATGACCTACAGATAAAATTTACATTGCTGAAAGGACTTGCAGGTGTAGAGAGGTTAGCATCAAGATGTCAGATTGTTAATAAAGCTGCAGAAATTTTTCTTAAAACTGGAAGTTTGGATGGAGCAACATGGGTATTGAGAGGTAAGCTTGTCATATAAGAAAAAATGAATTTTGACTTCAAATTTGAAGTCTCCTTCTATGACAGATTTCAGATAAAAGTTAAAAGCTGGTCTGTTATTAATACTGGGAAAACAATTTGATCCATCTTACTGATTAACACATATCAAGAGAATTCTAAGAATAGAAATATTATTAGAATATCAAACTTTATTTCAGAGAAGTGTTCCCAGCAGTAAGTGACCCTGCTCCATGTGGATTTCCTTTGAGCCAGGAGACAGTGTCAGAAAATGTTCAGACTTGGCACAATGCAGTGTCTCTCTACCCCTCACAGTATTCACATTTAGCTTTAGAATGGTACTTCATTTCTGCAGTGAAGTCATGCAGAATTCCTGGCTTTTTGGAATTGTGATCTGAAAAGAGAAGAAACTTTAAGTATACATAAGAATTAAAGGTATTCTCTGAAGTAATATTAAGGATCTAAACTTCGGTATATTCAGGTTTCTATATGTACACACATATATATTTATATCCACACATTTTATATATATTTTTTCTGTGAAATGCTGCAGTCTGTTTTCTGCCACAGTTTATAGTGTATTCTTAATGGCCAAAAGTCTCAGTGTCCAGCAGTTTCAGCTCACAAAAATAACACTGCCTGTTGTTTGCCACAGAGTCAGAGTGGACTGCAAACACACCACAGTGGCCCTGTGATAACATGGACATCCTCAATAGACACAACCTCTTGTGCACACTGATGCACAAGTACTTGAGGAAGAGTTTGTACAGGCAGGCATTTGAAGTTCTGCAGAATTTACCAGGTTTTCAGAATCATTCTGGTAAGAAAAAGACAAGCCCATTGTTTGGGGTTTTTTTCCAAAGGCTGTAGCATCAATTAAATTGTGTATTTTACTCTGCAGCTCTTGCTCACTCCACACACACACATGTGCATGTATGTGCTCATGCATCAGAGTTTAGACACCTGTCCTCCTCATTTTCCAGTTACACAGGGCTCAGGAAAGACCTACTAAATTTTTAAGGATTCTACACCGTCTATACAATAAGATAAAATAGGGATATAATTGAGGTGATTAATTTTAACTTCAGATAAATCACTGCTTTGGGAAGATGTTTCAAATCCTGTGGGTTTTGGCAGCAAAGTATTACTTGGACCTTAACATCTCTTTCACAAGAGAAATTTCACATACAAAAAGACTTTAGTTGAATAAAATATTGTCATAAGTTATCTCAACTCTGTTCTGTTTTGCAGACAGGAGCAAGAGTCCTGATTTAGGTACTGGTCAAGAATAGTTAGATTTGCATTTGAATTAATTCAGTAGTTAATATTCTTCATTTCATTTCAGGTACTGTAGATGTTTCCCAGTACAAATGCCATTTTACCAAGCTGATACATGCCTGTTTTGAGAGCAAGAACCTTGGGGTCTCCTGTTCTGCAGTAGATTTCATGCTTTCAAAAAACATAGTTATTGATTTGTTTTTACTTAGAAGATTAATCACTGTTTTGGGAAGAAGTTCTTTGTGGTCTAAAGCTAGGACCTATTACAAAAGTAAGTTGCTTCTTCGTATCTTTCCCTGATGTTCTTTAGATAACATGCTTGTGAGAGTTCCATGTGTTGGGGAGTTCTGTGTCACTATCAGGTTTATTTGTAACCAAAATGTTTATCAGGAAATAGTTGAGACTATGAATCAGCTCATACTACCTGCCATGAAATAAATGTACTTCTGATAAAATGAATTTTTAATACTCAATTTCAGCATTTGAGAACTCTGGAATGGTTAAAAAGTGCATCACCTGTAGGCCCCCTTGAAGTACTGAAGGCTGCTCTAAGGTGTCCCTGGATAACCTTCTCTAGTCAGTCACACAACTCTCTTCAGCCTCCCCACGAGGGGATCTGGCTGAGAGGTTCAGCCTACTGCAATGAAAGTCCTTTGACTAAAAGCTAAGGATCTGTGAGTGTTTTCAACTCCCTGTTTCTGAGCTTAGATAATGCTGGGTGTGCCACTCTGGCAGGATCCACCAAGTACCAACTCTCTAGAGTGTCACATTGTTTTTCTGGGGAAAAAAATAACTAAATAAATAATTCTGGGTCTCTAGGATCACTTGGCAGAAGAATAGAGGAACAAAGGGGGATATGCTATTCAAATGCCCCCTCACTGTGATCACAGTTAAAGCTCTCTGACCCATCCTAAATACAATCCTAAATTGTAGTTGCATTATTATGCACTTGGAGTGCTCAGGTTTGACAGCTTTTTAATAATCATTGATAATATTAATTGAAAAATAACTTTTTACAACAGTGAATCTTGAGTGACTACTTGCTGTGTTCTCAGATCAGCCCATTTCATAGGTGAAATACCAAACAATGGTTTTTGATGTTTTTTTTCCACATTCTTAGCCACATAACAAATAAACCAGTATTGGTAATCCTCATTCTTTATGGTTTTGCCTTTATTCTCAGGTGCTTTATCAATGGGTTGCTACCCATCACTACAGGGAAATTTATATCACAAATGTTTGATGATTCCATCTTACCTGTCTGAGGTGGAGATGCTGTTGGCCATTGAAATATTTCTTGTTTCAAATGCCAGTGATATTCAAAACTCAGTGGCTACTAGTCAGACTCTTCAACTAATACTGAAAAGGTTTGTTGTCAGATATGTACCATTTTGATTGTATTTATCTGTGTGATTCATGAGATAGTATTTTCCTTTGGCTATGAAAGAGAATGCTTGGTTTTAAACTTGTTTTTAATCCTTATTTCTGAGCTGGTTATAGAACTGTAGATGTTTGGGGAAGGGTTATTATGGGGTTTTTTTACATGTGTAGCAGAAAAGTAATTGCACTAGAGTGATAGTGGCCTCTGTTCCTAACTGAATGTGTCTGCTGCACTAAGTGTGTTGCATCTTAAAAACAGATAGCTTGATATCTTCGTGTATAGATTCTGGTGTTGTGGTTAAGCAGTGGAGTAGAAGGGCACACTCAAAAATTACTCCTCAAAAAGCAACTCTTTTCTTTGCTGTTTTTTAGAAAGGCATGAAGCAATTTTACTTGGTTCTCTTTATAGGACATACTGAATTTGTTAGATTTGCTTTTTCTCTTTCTGTGAGACTTCATGCCTTCTAGTAAAAATGTAGTTTGTTGCTTTTCTCTCTTTTCCCAAAACCACCAGCCACTGTCACTAGATTATACATACAAGTTATTTTTCAAATGCAATTGGATCTGAAGATTGTCTGGCTCAGCATCAGAATGTGAAACTGCATAGAAAAGCTACATTTGTGAAGAAGGATGAACAGGGCATCTCAGATTTGAGTGCTCTGTCTTCCCCTCTACCCTTCACAAGGAATGCATCTCTTAATTTTGCTCTTTTGCTAAGTGGGAAGGTTTTTCTTCTTGTTTTCACATCTATGCTATTGCATCTCTGTTAAGGAATAAGTTCTGCTCTCACAAAAACTCAAGCATGTGACTGAGGCACATCCTTATTCCACAAGTGATTATATGCCAAAAATGAGTAATCCTTTTGGATTCAGGCATATACATGAATTCTTGCTATATCCAGTTCATAAAATGGTTTATTTACATTCCTTCACTGAATTTTCCAGCCCCCAGTCAAACCTTCATGAAACATGCAGTGAGTATTGCAGACCTGCTTTGCACTGGCAGTAAATACTTCCCATTGCTGTAAAATATGCACATTTGTTCTAACTTTTTAATTCTTCAGCTAAAATTTCCTAGAATTTAACATACTTCATTATAAGTGAACACAATACATTATTTTAATTTTTTTTTTGTAATATTCTTGCCAGTATAAAGTGTGAGGCAAACAACACAGGGCCTGTGTGGTGTCTGATTCTCTGTTAAAATTCACTTACAGATGTAAAGATCAGACAGCTCAGAGCAGCAGTGTCTATCAAGCAGCAGTGGGGAGACTGCTACTGGCAGCTCGTGTCTCTGATCCAAAGCTTTGTCTGAAACACATGACAATGACTGTCAATATGGAAGAAGTTTACATCCTGGAGCTTACATCTGCCCTCAGGTGGCTTCAGGAGAATATGAAATGGGCAGGGAAGGTCTGGCTGTTTCAGTAGTCATGAAAAATGACTAGTAAAGACGTGTGGGGTTTACTGGTTAAAACATTGTTGAAAAAAAAAAACACATTAATAAAGGCACTTCCACTGTGTTCAGACTGTGCCTTACTGATTTACAGCAAGGTTTCAAACTCACAAGGTGTTTTTCAGTACTTAGTGATGATAACACAGGTAGCACCACAGAAAGACTCATTTTTTTTTCCCTAGCTATATAGATTGTCACGCTGACATAGATGCTTTGTAATGGCATCATTATCTAAGGAAGGTGCAGCCTCAGAACTTCTTTTCAGGGAATCCAGCAGTGTGACTCCTGTCCAGCAGGTGGTAGTGTGTCCGTGCTTTGAGTGCAGCTCCTGGGCTCCAGTGAGACCTCCACACTGCTTCTTAGAAGTCTGTAGAATGTTTCCTCACAGTCTGTTGATGGTTTTTTGGGGGAAGGTTGCTGCTCTAGTCTTGAGGTTCATGCCATTAATCTGATATCAGTAATCTGGTAATCTCTTCAGAGTCAGGTCCTGACCCTTTTTGTCTGAGAGCTGCTGCTGAAGAGAGAGGTTTGAATCTGCCAAGAACACTGCCTGCCTCCTCTGTCACCTGTACAGAAAAATGCAAGGACAGAGGCTCTTGTGTTTCCACAGACTGGTACTTCATCTGCTTCCCTTCTTCCCTTTCCCATTTGTTAATGGTAGATTCAGTGCTAACAATCAGGTGGCATTTCTTTAAAAGCCCCCTGCCTCAAAAATGTCTCTTGAAGAACAGTTGGCACTAGTTGAAACAGACTGGGTTCCATCACTTGGTATTAATCTGAGCTGGCTCTGCCATTTGTAAGGCTTCCCACCTGGTCAAATCCAGTAGCATTCTGCTGCTTTTCTTCCTCAGTAGCTCAAAAGACTGGGTAAGAACTGGTCAGGTTTCAGATGAGGGATCTAAACTGATGTTCCTCCAGCATTAGTGGCAAGAGCAATTTTGGAAGGTTTCAACAAACTAAAACTGGCAGTGAGAAACCAAGTCATTTTTGCTAATTACTCTCTGTAAGATCCTTTGTAGCTTAATCTCTCTTGGAATTATTTAGAGGCTATTTGAACCTCAGCTAAATCCCACATTTCCATAAGCAGTACCAGATGTGGCTAATACTGTGTTTGAGAGAGGCAGGAAGACAAAATTCTCTTAGTAATCTCTATGGCTTCAAAGCTTGGGATGTCCTAGAGACAGCATCATTTTTTCCATCATAAGCAGCCTTGAATTTTCACTCGTGTCATCCCCAGAAAAAAATCCCAATGTTACTTTCTATTTCAGACAGAGGTTAATCATTGATCTCCTAGCTTAACTTGCAACTGTGTAGAATTTGTGCAGTGTTTTGGCTCCATCTCCTGAATATCCTCTGCAGCTGATAGGATGCAATCTCACTCATGGTTTGTATTCACAAGTGAAGCAATAGCATAGTCAGTACAGAGTTTTTACCCATCACCACCATGATAAACCAGTAGGTGATTGTTTAAATCACCTACTTAACAATACAATACTTAACAGTAAGTCCTGTGTTTCCCATTTTTGTATTGTCTGGTTCCACCTGAAATTCCAGACAAGTCTGGTCAGTTTGACGCATATAAAATGCCAGAAAGTTTTCTAGAGCAACATTCTCAGTATCATTTTGAAGACAAAAGTTCCATGTGCTGAACAGGACAAAACTCCAGCGTGGGATGGAAACAAACCTGGCAAGAAGGAAAGAAATGTTCCCAAAGACTAAAATTAAGTCAACCAGAGATGGTGCAGATTTTGCAGAGCCAGCTACTCAGTAGCCAATATCCATATTTTCACTTTTTCCTAGGTATGTTACTGGTTTTAGTTGCTGAAAGCACTTCTGTGTTTGCAATTAAGCAACTAGTTTGAGAAAATATTTTTTCATATAGGAAATAAAATGTGTGTTCACCTCTTTGCAGAATAACACAGAAAAATAGACAAAAAAAAATACCCTGTGTTGTGCTCAGTAGCAATGTCTAGACAACACCGTGCTCCTTCAGTATGTTGTTAGATGCATGAAAAATTCCCTTTGTGAAAATCTTTGTTCAGTTTTCACTGATTACAAGGTATGCTCTGGGAGAGATCACTTCTGATAGGGATGGACAATTTCTTAAAAATAAACCACAAAAAAATGTTGTTTGGAACACCACAACTTTATTTCAAAGCATTGCTAATTGTGGGAGCTTCTTAACCCACATCAGGGACAGAGGAGAGAAGCTGGAAGTAGAAGCTTGATAGTTTCACAATGTTTTATGAAGAGAAAGTGGGGAGATCATTTTGGAGGAATTGTTAAGATGTTAATAAACTACTTTTATTCAATATATGATGTATCCAAAATACCTGAGTCAGTATTGTCATTAAATCATTTGATGATGTTCAGATCCCTGTAATTATTATTAGTTGTTCAGGAGAGTTTACTGAATCTAGAGTATGATCAGGTTAAGAATGGGTGAAATCAGCCAGGCAGTGCAATTTTTCACCATGTTAGAGCACATAATGTAGTGAATGCTCAACAGATTGGCCTCAGACTACCCACTGTGGACATGGCCAGCTTCCAGTTCTAACAACAGCTCCAGGCTGTGGCTGTGCTCAGTTTGCTGAAGAATTCTAAGGGATGCTAGTGAGAGTTTCACTCTCAGAATGAGGAGCTTCATCTCAACACATGCCTGTGCTGGGGGCGTGCTCTGGCTCCATTTGAATATGAACCTACACCATGGAACTGGTGGTATCTGACTATATCACCTCCTGATTCCCTCTTCCTAGTAATTTTATTCCTCCCTGAGTTACACAAAATCCCAGGTGAAATGAGCAGCACCCTGTTCTGTTGAAGTGATTGTTTTTTCCACCTGCAGAACTCTGCAGACAATTAGCTGATATAACTGATGGCTTCTGTCAGGAATCAGAAACCACGATGCACATTATGCATCTACACAAATCCCCAAGGGCTGGGAGGGTGGGAACTTGACTGCAAGCTTCCCTGAGCTACGGACAGTTCCTAAGCCCTGGCATTCCTCTTGTTCACCTTTTCCACCTGGAAATGCAATATGTGGGTAACTCCAGGCCCTAACACCTCATCTCCTTTTGTTCTGAAATTTACCAATGTTTACTCTGAGGTTGCATGTCACCTGCTTCTTGAGACCGAGTACCTTGGAAGAAAAACATGTATAAATGTATAAACCAAGCATTAAGAATTACAGAGAAGTAGCTCTTCCTTTTCTCCTTAGGACTGCAGAGCTCAGGGGTCTTTGGCCGTTTCGTTTTCTCTCCGGGGAGCGAAAGAGAAACTAAGGGGGAGAAAAAAAAAAAAGAAGTTAGAAAAAAGGCTAAACCTCTCCCATCCTCTTTGCGAAATTGCGGTGATGTTGTCAAGGGTTACCTATCTGCCCCTAAGCGACAGCGGCGCTTCTACTCCAGCCCAAGCAGCAGAAGTCCCCGGAAGGGGCGGCTGCGGCTGCGCTGCCGTCGCCCGGATCGGCGGCCGGGCTGCAGCCCG